>JAOVVB010021628.1:0-16102 GCA_028570985.1 Heterobranchus longifilis | reverse complement strand
AACTCAACGGAGGCCTATGAAGCTATTATTGCAAAGTTATTATTATGAAGTTATTATTTTATCGAAGCAAACATGGACCACAAGGACAAGATTTTTCTCCATCAACGTCCATAAGAGGGCAAACCAATACCAACGAGAGACATAACTACTTTTAGGCCTATAGGTATATTTATTTCAACATAAACATGTATTTTAAAAGATCTACATACCAACACATTACAAAAATAACCAATTAAAATAATATAACTATACCGTAAAACTTAAAGTGGCAATCTTTAAGATTTCAGTCCTGGTTGATTTGGTGACACTCGTTTACTGGTGGTAACAACAAATATGGTTTAACACTACAGGTGTCAGAGTAAAGCTAAACAAAATATTGCCATTTTAATAAAGAAGCTAGGCAATAATTGGCCTTTTTCTATCATTCTGTGAGCAACCGTGATGTTTTCATGCTGAACACAGCTTCTGAAAAAGCAAAAGTTAACGTATGGTGAGTTAACATTACCTCGTTGAGAAGTTTGAGGTGTTCCTGTCTTCATCTAACAGCTCACTTCTCCTCCTGACTGTTCCATTACTCCCTGAAATATTTGTAATATTTCAAACTGATCCACTGCCAAAAAATGCCTGAAGTGTCCGTTGTTTTATTTACTTTTTGAAAAACAAGAGCAGTCCATGTGATGCTCACTGACAAACACATTTCCTGTGACTACTTCACAATAAAAGTCAACTCGTGTTTCGCCAGTTAAATGCTTTTAATGTGAAGGTGCAGAAGGAGGAAATGGTCGGTTTGCATTAGCAGTAACTTAATTAATGTGCGAGGCAGACAGCCGCGGTAGTGCTGCTTTTTTTTTCTCCTTTTACAATGATTATATATTAATATAATAATATTTATTCTAATTTAGAATATTCTTTGGCAGCCCTACAACCCGATCACCTGGCTACGACTTCAGTCCGGTACATGAGCGGGGCACTTCGTGGTCGTTGCCAGTGAATAAAATCCACACGGCAATTACGTTTACAGTTGAAGCATATGAGGCAAAACCATTTAGTAGAATATAAACATAGAGATTTAGGAGATAGGGTTGTGCATTGTTCTCCTTTTCTCTCTCATTTACTTCTTAAATTATTATTAATTTATGTTAATTTCCTTGAGAGCAGCTCAAAATAACTATAATTTAATAATGTGTCTTAGATTTTAAAAATGCAATATGTTTTTGCATCACGTTCACTGCTACATATCCTTCATTTGTTTACCTCTTTCTGATTCTAGTCTGAAATGTGGCATAATGAAAGTGCTAAAACATGTTGATGCCTCAGAGCTGCAGAAGCTGATGAACATTGAGGATAATTGGAGTTGGTGAGGGATTCACAGCTCATTGCAAGTCTCACACAGGTTACACTCCCAGCAGGGAAAGGTGAACAGCACACAAGAAGTGAAGCAAGAGAGAATAATTGACAACCTGAGAGCAAGAAGGACTAGTAATTAGACTAGACATTAATCAAATCTTTGACTAATCATTACAATGCCCAGAGTGTGAAGTTCAGAAGAGCCCAGTCGCATGGATACACTGCCTCCAGGAAGCCGTCTGCATCGTCACCACACCTGCTAATCAGAGTGTTATCTCTGGTCTGCTGTGTACTGTCAAAAACAAGACATCGTAAGATAGATCACACCTAACACTTCTGCACAACAAATTGGGGAGACGGCTCTCTCGCACAGTATATCTTGTCAGGGGCACTAAATCAAACCTGTCAAACCAGTCAGCTAATGTAGATAAACTAAACGTGTACATCAAGTATGAACATCAGACAATAAGTTACTGTGCAAAAATCATTTGAAATTTCAATTTCCGGGACTCGGCAACGTGTTCGGGTCACTGTGTCTTCAGGAAATGACATTGTGTGTTGTGTTTGTGAAAAGGAAAAAAAATGTTTCTTTTAAAATGTCAAATATGTACTTTTATTAACCAGATAATTCAATGAAATGCAAATAAAAAAGCTTGCACATCGGCTGTAAAACCACAAGAGATGAAATGACTGAAATAAGCCGTCGACTAGTAAAACCAAATTAAACGTGATGACATTAAAATGTGATCTAATATCTAAATGTTTAGTATTTAATGAACTCATTAATTGAAGATAAAAGACTGCATTAATATTCTATCAGATATTAGACACAACCTTCCTGCCATCATCAGAGGACCAGACACTGTCGTTTTTTAACGTCTAGACTCATTTAGCCCAGTCTACTGTACATCCTACCTTAACTGCCACCTTATCAGCCTTTCCTATCATTATCCTCATTTCCTTTCTTTCTCCGTACTACTGGCTGCTTCTCTCCACCGCTCCTCTTCACACTCACTTATGAGCAAAGGAGACATTTTTGTGTGTGCGTGACAAACTTGTTCTTTCTCTTGTTTCATAATCCCTATTTTTATCTGTTTGTGCGTTCTTTTCAGCACTGCTGTGACAATCCTACAGTATTTACTGAGAGTTTTCAGTAGTTGACCTCGATTTGAAAACATTAGAGGCCCATTTAGTTATGGCATATAGGACAATGACTGTGGTTCTACAAAATTATGAATCATGCAAAAAAAACAAAAAAAAAAAACAGTTTTACCCAATTCATTTATTAGGCTCTGCAGAAAAAAAACAAGTATATGTGAATCAAATAATACATAAATAGTAATAATTGTTGTATTCATATATGTTGTTTATATGCAACAACTAAGGTGGCCACCTCAGCGATATAGAAATGTTCCGATACCATTTTTTCCTTCATGATACTGTTTCCGATACCTGAATTTAGAGCTGGGCAATAAAACTTTAACTTGGGTAATTATGGAACAAACCCTGTGAGCTCCCGTAGTCAATAGTAACATAAGTGTTGTGTGTTCATTTCGGTGCTATTCGATTATCAGAATAGTTGGCAAATTGATTAATCGATTCATCTTTGCAGCTCTACTGAAAACAGCTGCCTCCTGCGAAATGACGCTAATAAGAGCAGAGAGAGAGGGAACCAGAACAGTAGAGCTGTGGGCTGGGGAGAAAAAACAGTGAGCTGAAAGATGCTGAGACGCTCAGCAGAACTGAGAGGAAGTGCAGAGTCAGGTGATAATTCTCTGTGGGTTTGTCACAAGTGACCCCTTTCACAATACGGGTAGACATTTGACCCATCGTTAATCTAAAAATATTGATTGTAGCAGCTTTAAGTCCCACTTCTAATCCATCCAGAGACAGTTGTCTTCCTCTCTCCCCACATATCCTGTCTATACTCCGCTTTCTAATAGAGGCAGGATGCCAGAAAACATATACACAGGCATAAAAAGGGGATCTGTATTTTATGTGCGAGAAATGATACTGTATCCATGAATCTATTTGTAACGGATGCAATAAATGTGTTTTAAAATGACATTTAATTCACAGTTGTTTACTGTAGTATATCCACTCATGATCCCCGCTGCTATAAAAAAAAGACATTTGAAAACTACCGTCGGATAGAGGCTCCGCTCTGTCTCCTCTGTCTGTCAAGGAGAAATCAATCAGTCAGTCCCTGGAGGAACACCAGCTGGCATTTGAACTGATTGTGCCATTTGGCCTTGTGTGGAGATTGACTGTGCTTTTCCTCATTCTTGTCTTTCAATCTTCAAATTAATTCCCTGTGTTTACAGGAGATTTCCGTCCAAAAGGAAACAAACAAATGATGGCTTGGGCCAGCTGGGCGACGACTATTGTCTGTTTATTCATCAGTGGATGTTTTACGGTGATTGGGATGAGATTTGGCAATGTTGTTGGATCTCAGAAAGAAAAGGGCAAGAACAATTAAGTGCATACACAGTGGTAATGGGGATTTAAATGGTCCAGGGTCTTTCCGTGCCAGGATAGAACAAACTTTCTTGTAGTGCTGCCAGAAAGTTTTGGTCGAAGACACACAGGACAAAGAACAATAAATCACCATATAGTGTGCGTCCTCGTGCCTGTGTGTGTGTTCATCAGTCTTTCTTGTGACCTGGAGTCCTTTGTTGTCTGCACTGGGCATCTAATACATGACCAGACTCAATGTGGAATAATTAGTGAAAAAAGTAGATAAATTACCTTTTAAACTTAGTAAGAGAATTAAATTAGAGTATGATGTATGAATCCATTACTTCCAACCCTTGAAATAAAACTGTCACTGTCATTTTTGTACTTAGAGTATTTTTTTTTAAAATCATTAATGTGACATGTATTTAAGTGTTTCTCTCTAGCTTAAGTATTGTACTTTGCTGCATTTTAAGTCGCATCCATTACAGAGTAAAAACAAAAGTCCCATGAAAAGTCATTATGCGAGATAATGGAACTAAAGAAAGACGTCAAATCTGCAGCTGCAGCAGAGAAGAAGCTGCTGGTTTGGCTGCGGCCGCAGGAGGGCAGAGCTCCAGGGAGGTGACGTCATAGTGGGTTATGGTTTAAGACCATAGGCTATAAAGATGGACGACGCACCTCCACTTCCTCCGTACAAAAGTGAAGCCAAAATATCTCGGATACGGGCGCTGCCATCTTGTAATTTTGCAACCAGAGTCTGTGCAGTAGCGAACGGGTGACATCTTAGTCCCGCCTGTACACCCATCAAATAACTAATTAAGACGAAAGAAAAATGAACACGTTATTAAGAAAAAACAAAAAAAGAACACTTATCAGCGTGATAAGAACTACCTAAAATGACAGAAACCATCTTCGGGAAAAATGTATTGGACTTGAAGTTTTTAGTTTTATAATGGCTTTACATCTCTGTGTTGGCTGCTGTGGTGATGTTTTATTCTGCTGTTAAAGTGGCAGGTTATTTAATGTATGTAGCCTCAAAATGCTTGTTGCACTCGCCGTGGTGTCCATAGCTCTTTTTAACCATTTATTGTTGGTCTTTTTTGTTTCACTTAAATTTAATTGAATTGTGTGCTAATTTCTGGTTATGATAAGGTGTGATGTCTAGTCTGTAGTCCACTAGTCTGTATATACTGACATATTGTATATATTTATTCCGATACCAGTCTCGGAAATGCCTATGATACTGCCTAAAATACTCGTATCAGTGAGTCTATTTACAGATCTGATACCACGTAGTTTAGCCCAGAAAAAATGTACTTTAAAGTAGTTTATGTTCTTTTTACGTTATGACTGACTGTCAAAATAGATAATAAAGGAAAGTTGTTTGGCATTCATTTGTTCATGTGTTATTTTATTTTATTAACACACTGGTATCGGATCGGTACTCGCTATAGGAAGATGCGCAAGTATAGGTATCGGAATGGAAAAAATGGTATCAGAACATCTTTACTTTTCACTTGAGTAAAATATCTTTTAAGCAATTGCTTTTATAATATTCCAGCACTCTTTCCATCCCTGTTTTTTTTATAAAGATGACGCCTTAGTCATTACTGAGCAGAGACTTGAGGAACATAACTCAACAGAAAAAAAAGAAGAAAGTGGTTGAGGGAGACGTGCGTTTGTCACACTCTTGCTCTCATCTGTCTGTGAAGCTCTCTGTGGGCTTTATTAAGAGCACTGTCGTGAGGACAGATGCAGTGTAATTGTTTTATGGTACTGTATGCAGGCCGCCAGGAGGTCAATCACATCAATTAACAGACGTCCACCCTGCGCTGTTTAGAGGAGCCCTGTTGGTGTGTTGAGTGGAAGCTGTACACCTCTCCTGCTGAGAACGATGGCTTCCTGTTGTTAAAGCCGCTGAGAAATGACTTTATCAGTTTTTCACTCGGGGAGAAGCCAGTTACAGCTCACTGGTGAGCAGTTCACCGTACGAGCAAAAGCACAAAGCGAATGAGAGAAACATAACGCCATGCTTTTATTGATCACCACAGTAATGTGTACCGTTGCGTGAGACACAGACAGCTTATTTCCATCTAACTCTGTTAAGACAGCTGCGTACAGTGGCTGTGCAGACTGAACGCAGCTGATGCAGGGAGTCTGTTGCTAGGACACCAAGTCCTATTGAATTAATAATGTGAAATAAATTCCTTTTGACTGGCTACTTCCTGCATTCATTTTATTTTATTTAGTTTTTCATGTGTTGGTGACAACACAGAAAGATTTTGTTGCATATTAATAAAACATGAAACAGATGTATTACAAGGTTTCTCACCGTGGCTCATTTGTGTCTCAGTGCCTAGTTAAAAGCTAAACACTACAATGTTAACAGCGTACTAATTACATCATGCAGGAATACATGACTTGAAAACACACAATATATTCTACAATAATTGGTATAACATGTATCTTTGTGTGTGCACGTGTGTCCTGTCAGATAGAGGATACATGTGCTGGCCCGTTTGTTTTTTTCTGTTGAAGCTGTTTGTTGTTTACAGATGATAAAGCATGGCACGCACCTGTATCTCTTATTAAAAACAATGACTGACAGAAAGCACTTTCACACACAGTTGTCACAAGTGATGATTCCACAAAACAGCATTTGTGTTATTTGCTTGTGATCAATCATATAAGAAAAAAAATTCTTAGTTGGATTTTTTTTGTTTTTTTGAGTCAGCTTTTTTTTTCCTTTTAATAATTTGTGGGTTGGCTTTTGTTTTTTCCTTTTATCCCTTCTGACGTGGCGTCTTTTTGAATATTGACCACCAATAACCGAAAAGATGTCCATTAAGAGTCCCAATAGAGTCTGCACAGTACCGGAGCCCTGGCACTGGCTCACCTAAATGGAATGCAGCCATCATCAACTATATTAATTCCACTCGTGCTTTTACTGCTTTGACAAGTCAACATATCTGCCATAAAAATGGTCTATAAATGTCCAAGGGTTAAATATTACAACCAAATAGATTACCTCTATGTAGTCAGTGCCAGGTCTCATCTCTGTAAACTGTAATCTTGCCAACTAATCTTTTGCACCCCCAGGAGTACACCATCGACGTCTTCTTCCGTCAGAGTTGGAGGGACGAGAGGCTGAAGTTTGACGGGCCCATGCAAGTTTTACCCCTCAACAACCTCCTGGCCAGTAAGATCTGGACTCCTGATACCTTTTTCCACAACGGAAAGAAATCGGTGGCCCACAACATGACGACTCCCAACAAACTGCTACGACTAGTTGACAACGGCACGCTTCTCTACACGATGAGGTGAGACACTTTTGACTGCTGTGCTTTAACGAGACCGAGGGCGCTTTCACACCTGCAAAGTTTAGTTTGGTTGAATCGAACCCTGGTTCATTTCCACCAAAACATCCGGTTCCAAACTAACCCTGGTACGGTTCGTTTGTGGTGAGAACGTGATCCGACCTCGATCTGACCCTACTACCTGCTGTATCCACAAGATTGAGCTAAACAGCTCCTGTAGCAGGGGGCTCGGGATGAATTCACTGTCTGGCTTACCCAGTTGAACAGTGCCTGGATAAAGCCTTACTTCCTGTCTCCACGGATTTTTTGCGGAGGCAGGAAGTCAACAACGGCAACAGCCTCAGAGTTATCAACCTAAAGGCTGAAAATGACAAGTTTTGAAGATCTGGATTGTGCAATACAGCAGGCCTGCTCTGTTCTTTCAGTGAATGATTGTAAACATCTACAAAGTATATGTTTACATCATTTTTGTGTAGGTGTTCGAGGGTGTGGCGCCGCCCAGGACGATTGTGATTGGTTTATGGAAATGCAAACAAGCCAGAGACCTTTTTTCCCCTATCCAGGAGTGAAAGCGCACTGAATCCAGACCATCCTCCAAAAGCGATGTGGAGTTAGGTCTGGCTACGCGAGACTACTGTTTATCAGACCATAAATATGTCATGAATACTGCCGCGATCCCTCTGCCTGCCACAGACACCGTGAGGAGACCGGACGTCAGCTCTGGAGACAGACAAGTGAGTCCCTGAGTGGCAGGGAGAGGCGGAGGGAACGCGGGCGTATTCATGTCACATTTGCAGCCGGCAGCCCGCCATCATAAGTTCTTATTATACATCCATTAGAAATATGCACTAGTCCAGAACACAGGACCTTCTTCCTGTATTTACTTTCTCGCCCCCCCGACACATCTGACCAATAAGCAGAGTGAACGTTCTCACGTGGTTTGTAGTGGTGCATATTTGGTTCGCTTCAATTTTTCTGTGTGAAAAGAAAAAGAACCAACTGGGAAACACTCCAAATTTACAAACTCAGATTCAGACCAGACAAACGAACTACAGGTGTGAAAATGCCCTAAAGAGTCTACAGTCACGCTATAGTGGCTCTGCGAGGCCGTGCTAACGCACAGTAATGCTTTGAGCCATGCATGTTCACCGTCTTTGTTTAGCGTGTTAGCAGCAACATTTGCTACTGGGCACTACACAAAGGGCAGCTGGGGCTGGCAGGCGTTAGAATTCAGTACATGTACAAAGTTAGACGGCTTTGACACAGAATCCTCAAACTGAACCGACGATACTGAATCAACATTGTCACTGACTGAATCAGTAGCTTTTAGCAGCAGAGCTCCTCACTGTTGACTGAAAGCACCGCTGTCATCTCAGCCATGATACACAGTACCTTACTGCCTGGAAAAGCTGAGTGAAAGACTGCAAACGCCACAGAAACAATCATGATGTGATAGCTCTTTTGTCTGGTGAGCCCTTCACCTTATAAACAGAGCCTGTATTGGTCTATACGTTTGTACTGAAATGAACATAACAGCTTGAACAAACATGTAGCGTAACTGTGTAATGAAAGGTGATGCGCTGAACTGTGGTGTGATCAATTAGCTTAGAAAAAAAGCAAATGGACTGCGTACTCAGTGACTATATGAATGCTTGAAGTGGCATAAAGAAAATGATTCAAATCAGCAAAGTGATTCAGAATTTCCACCTCTAGTGGGAATGCCATTAGTTTTGCAGGTAATTGGCCATGAATCAAAGTAATGGACAAATTTAAAATTGCTGGTGCTCGATGAAAGGTCAGGGGGTCGCCAAAGTTATTACAAGTCATCCTGAGTGGGACATGAATATATGTACCAAATTTTAATGGCAATTCATCCAATAGCTGAAAAGACATTTCATCTAAAACCACATATGTCAGGTGGTGCTAGATGAAAAGTCCAGGGATTAAAAAATAAAATTGTGGGGAGCTTTTTGCAGCAGCTATCTGGATCATTTCTGATCATTTAATCTGTCTGAGTTTCAGATAACTGACTTCCAGCCTGTCTCACACACAGACAACTCAATGAATAATCACTTGATCAAAGAGTGCCATTGTGTGTATGTCGTGGCTAAAATACACATAGCAAAACACAAGTATCCCACGCTAGCATCTACTACCAAGACAGTCAATAATTCATTTGTTTCAACAAGGGATGTAGCGGTACACACAAGTCATGATTCGGTTCTTACCCCGGTCTAGGAGTCACGGTTCGGTGTGGGTTCTCTACAGTGGGAAAAAAAGCATATGTTTCTTTTCACTTATTTTGAACAGACAGTAGACCAAGTATCAAAGTCACAATCCTCTTGCTGGGGACTGAGGTAACATTCTGCCCACTGGCAACTTTGGTAAACTATTTTCATTATAAAAATAAGAAACATTTCAAGCACTTCTGTATTACACTGTACGAACTGTCTCCCAAAAGGCAACAGGTCACATAAAACTGAAAAGCATCTCTTATGCTATAAAACTGAAAATACAAAATAAATAGAAAAAAAAATCAAACTTGTGGAGGAGTATTACAATTAGTTCCACCATGGCTATACTTAAACATTCAAAGCACCCAAACTTTTATCATCCCGGTGATCGGCAGCATGTTGGATGCGTTTCCATTCACAGGTCCTATACAACGGTGACACACCGTCCTTGTCTTATACACAATTCTCTCTCTGTTTCTGTTGTAGCCGACTGGGACTCACAGCTCCAGTGTTTCATTTGCACTCACCATAGTGACTGCCTTGTTGCACTAACCTCAGCATATGGTGCTAACGGCGTATGGCTAAAAGTGTCCAGGTGGAACTCGCTCGTTATCTTTGGTTCCACATTATGTGCATCAATCTATATTGTGTATTCTGCATGCGGCTGCGTGCACCGAACTGTGTACAAATACACAAACCATTACAACCCTATCAACCCATCTAATCATTGACTGTCAATCAGCCTTGGCGTCAGAGCCTTGAATCACTTTAAAATAAATATGTTTTATTATGCTCCACAAGGCCCACAAGGTCAGTATTGATTTTGAAGGGTAAAAATCAAAGTGAAAGAATTTTTTAGTCCCACATGAGTAGATTTGTGATGTGGTGGCAGTTTTGACAAGGCCAAGAAAGACATCTGAGCTCTAATGTAGTATTACAAGGACTTTAGTGTTTACATTACCAAGTAAATGAAGCAAAGTATGATAAACCTGTCAGACAAAAGCAAAAAGCCTTTTTGGAACCTGCTTATTGGTCATCACATATCCAATTTGAAGCTACATTTCTATTCAATTTCAAGACATCAATCAAAAGTTTATTTCTGGAGTCACTGTCTTTTGTGTTGCATTTGCAATGGGGTTTATTCAGATCCTGTGGTTTATTTATGGCATTAAATGCTACAAATGCTTTTTTTTTTTTTTAATCATTTCTATTTGAACTGACACCTTGCAAAATAGAAGAAATATTAAGGCTTAAGAATGAATGGGTTTTCTTTTAATAAGTACTTGCAAGAATTGTAAAAGTGTTCAGACTATACCGTTATTTGAAGGGGGTTGAAATGAAAATGTGGCAGTATTGTTAGAGGCACTCCAAAGGAGAAACTGATAACTTAAATTAGCCTGAGCACCCTTCATAGGTATTAGGCTTTAGAAGATAAAGACATCTATTTTTATAGGAAGTTTAGTCAGAATTGCATCACTATAGTACCTTGTGTTGATTCACACTCCTCACTAAACTGCCGCTTAAATCCATTTAATCAGCACGTCTACAGCATCTGAACTGACAAATGCTGTGAAGCCCTCCGCTCTGCAGGATTGCATCATTATTTTTGTATTGAGGGAGCTGGTATTGTCTGGCAGAGCTGCTGTATTCTTGTTTTTGTGTGAGTGCATTTATCACTCAGTTCACCTCAAACTCTGTGTGGTTACTAAAGCAATTCTGCTCCCCTGATAGAGAATATTAATTTATGAAAAGTTTAAAATGTACTCATCAAAGGCAGTATATTTTCGTTTAAAACTTTTGCAAGACTTAATTTATTCTTAAATCCCCAAATTGGACAAAACAGCTGTTGGTGCAATGCTGCCTTAAAGCACAGACCTATTAAAAATGTTGGATTTAGAACATATGATATATTCATTATATAGAAAACTAAATATACTGTCTGTACTTTAATATTTATTCATTTATTTATACTGTCAATCTTGTTTTTTAACCATGTTAGTGGCATGACTATAGTGATAGCTGGTCGGTCCACCACTTCTGTCCTGACTGAAATATCTCAACAACTATTGGATGGATTGCCTTGAAATTTAGTAAACATATTTATGCACCCCTGAGGATAATTTACTGATCCCACAAACTTTCATCTTGCGTCACCATGAGGTCCGAATTTCAATGTTTCCAATGCTTTGGGTCATGACCAAATGCCTGTAAAACTTAATTCCCATCAGTCTCAGTTGTGTTCAGTGCTAATTAGTGAATGTTAGCATGCCAACACGCTAAACTAAGATGATGAACATGGTAAACATTATACCATTAAACACTGGCATGCTAACATTGCCATTATGAGTATGAATTGCCAAAGTACAGCCGCAAGAGCCGCTGGCATGGCTGCAGACAGTCTTGTTTCCTTTACACTTCATATGAAGTTGTCATTGCACAAAGACAGCCGGCTTTGTTGTCTTTGATCAAAGTAATTCAAATTATGTTATCTCTTTTTATTTATCTATTTTGCCTTTGTTTCTGTCAGAATGTCAGACGAATTCCATCAATTAGTTGCTGGTTTAAGTGCTGTATGATATGGCAGCAGTGATTTATGTTGTATTGTGTTGCGTAGTTACTGAGCCACTTATCAGTAATGAGGCAGCACCAGAGCAGCCAAGAGGGTGGTAAAAAAAAAAAAAAAGGATCACAGGGTTGTTGCAAGTGCAACTCAAGGAGCTAATTAAACAGTAAGTTTGTCTGTAGAAGTGGTCCATGATGTTACTAGTTAGGGCTGCAATAAACTTGACAACATGAAACTGTTTACAATGGTGAGACTAAATTACTTCTTTCACAATATATACTGTACAATAACAAATACAAGCATGAAACAGTGACCAAGCTATATTTAGCATAGCCGACATGTTTTACAAATAAAACTGCATTTACTTGCTCAGACATTCTGTTCCTGTCCCGGCTGCTCAAATAACTCCATTTCGAATTGATGCATGGACTATAAATGTTGTAATTGAGTTACAAAAGCCCAGTTTGTGGTCCATTTATGAGTACCTCAGTCCACTGTGGGATGGCTTTTGGGGTTCCTGTTTTGTTTGAACTCAGCAAATGTAATCCCCATGTTGATTAAACATGTATGAGGGAGATAATATGCACCATTTCTCTACAGAGAGCATTTTGTGGCTCGGCCATCTAACCAAATGAAATCAACTCTGGTGCTCTCTGGAGATGTTTTTCTTTGTTGTCAGTCAGCGGAGGCTGCTGGCTACAGGAGGGAGAGTGTGCAACGTCTGTTCTTCCTCCAGTTTTTACAACACACAAATACTGCACACCAAATACATTAATATTTATTATATTTCATTATATATTATACTATATTTAGTACATATGATCTATAATGCATTTTGTATTCTAGGCTATATTGCTGCACTATACTATATATTTTGTTTGGTACAGTTCCTCGCAAAAATCACACCATGATAATTTTGATGTTTTTCAATCAAAATAAGAATAATTACATAAAAATGATCATTCCCTCTAATATCGCAAATCATATCACAATTGCAATATCAATCAAAATAATCGCAATTAGATATTTCTTCAGAATCGTTCAGCCCTAGTATATACAGTTATTACTTATCATACTAGTATTAAAACAGTTACTTTGTCATGTAAAAAACAAGAGAGACATTGATTTTCTTCTTCAGAAGCCCCAAAACATTTTAGGGGAACATCATATAATCTCTGACGATATGAAAATTCACTTTTTCGTTTCTGGTGACTGTGTACAGTGTATGTCATGATGTGTGTGCTGCAGCCTGACTGGTGGAGTATTGTCTCTCTGTTTGTCCCCCTCAGGTTGACCATTCATGCTGAGTGCCCCATGCACCTGGAGGATTTCCCGATGGATGCACATGCCTGTCCTCTGAAATTTGGAAGTTGTAAGTCAGTCCAATGAACAGACTTTGATATGAAATCGCACTGCAGAAACAGTGGCGATAGTTCTCTGCAGGCGTTAGCCTGGAAAAACTGACTCAAACTGCACTCACCGTGAGGAATATGATACGATGGGATAACTTTCATAAGTGTTTCTTTTAGAAACATAGCAAAAGCCGTCAACCACTGGCTTGAAGTAAGAGTTCCTTTGATCAGTTCTTACCCAAGAGTCTACGGCATGGCTCTGTGAGGCTGTACTTATACTACTGATATTTAGCAGGCGGTGTTTACCATGCTCACCATCTTTAGCGTGTTGTGCTGCATTCACATGGAGTCAGGGAGACGGTACCGGCAGACGGACAACAGTCCGACAGGATTGAAAACAAAATTATTTAATGTCCATTATTTAATGTAATTATTCTAGTAATGCATGTAGTTTCTTGTAATAAATCGTCCATATTTTCTCCTTGTGTGAGGGATCAATGTAAGGTTGTAAATACCATTGCGGAGGACGGCAAAAAGTTAACCGTTACCATTATGGTTACTGGGATTCTCTGCAGGCCTCACCTAATTTTACCGCCCTGCTCTCGTCCCCTAAAATGATATCCGGTTTGCCGTCTACCGTCTGTCTGGCTCCATGTGAATGCAGAATTATGCTACCATTTGCTAATTAGTAGCAATAATACAATACAAAGTAGAGCTGATGTTGATGGGAATGCCATTAGTTTTGAAGCTATTTTGTGCCAATTGCTGTTCTCTCTGTTGCCCAGATGCTTACACCAATAACGAGGTGATCTACCTGTGGACCCAGGGAGACGAGAGGTCTGTCGCTGTTGCAGAGGATGGCTCCAGGCTGAATCAGTATGACTTACTGGGACATGTTATTGGCAAAGAAACCATCAGTTCCAGCACAGGTACTCTATATGACATCCTCAGCTCAGAGAGCAGTATACAGATCCAATTTTGGTGTGTTTGAACAGGCAGAAGGTTAGGCCCTAAATTAATGAAAACATAGTAGTCGCGCACATCCACGAACCGTTGAAGGCAGGGGCTGGACCAAAAGAGGACAATGAAGACATGAAGAAAAAAGGTCCGCCACACTGTAGCTCCCTTTGGTGCAATTCATTAGCACATCCACAGACAGAAGTAACGTTTCGAGCTAGCACACTCTTCCTCAGAAGTCCTACACCAAACAACACATTGGTGGATTTAAAGCTTATGTTAACTCTAACATAAGGAGACGAAATAACAAGGTAACGGCTGGGTACTAACAAAGAGTCAATTCAAAGCAATTATCTGGTAAGATTAAATAATAGAGTTCAATCATCTCAGACAAAGTTCTGTGTTTTTACTTTTTAGTAGCTATTATAAGAAATTGTAAGTTGCAACGTAATTTTGGTAGAGATCTATCAGGCAAATAGCATCAAGATAACAAGTCCTCCAAACCATATAACCATATTTGTCGTTTGTTCCTACTCTCTAATACGACCCATATGAGCGTTTTTCACCCTCTTACCTAAATGTTACATTTGCGGTTCTAAACATGCCATTAATGTTTTAAAACGGATGTTGTTGCGGTAGGTTTAGGCAACAAAACAACTTGGTAGGGTTAGAAAAAAGTTTGTGGTTTGGATTAAAATCAGTGTCACTCGTCAAGTGCCGCATAACATCACATGACGTGGCACATCCCACGTCATGTTGCACGTGGTCGTTACATTAAGTTAAAAATAACTCGCTGTTTAATTGTATTTTCAAACAGGACACAAACCCGGTCTCCTGGGTGAAAGTCCTGTGTTTGTTTGACCCTGCTTTCTGGCGAGATAATATCTACGAACAGTAGAGGGGGCCGCCTAACAAGAAAACGTCAATATGGGTGGTAATTACTGCTTGGACAAATGACAACTGCTGCTCTAGAGGACAGTCTGCAACATTTCCAACATCCATCTGCTGCTTTAGGTAACAGTGCAAGAAGACTGGGGAAAAAGTGCTGAAGTACTGATTACTGCAAAGCTATAGATAAAAGGTTACTTCAGTGGGGCAGTTGGTAATTACCGAAAGAGTGCATTGCTTACAACTGAGCCACCCTGGCTTTCTATTTTGAGAGATTTAATCTCGTCGGTGAAGCTGTTTGCTCGTTCAGCTCTCAAGAGGTGAACTACGGAGTCACAGAGATCTTGTGTTTAAACCATTTTGTTGGATGGCACTCAGCCCATTTTCCTAGGAAGCAAAAAGTGTGTTGAATGCTGTTGAAATAACAGCACTTGTATAACTCTACACAGGACACTTTCCTTGAGCCCATCTTTATTGTAGTGCTGTTTGGTGGTTTAACCTTAAGTCAAACAAATTGTTGAGGACCAACTAAAGTCTGGCTGCAAGTACAAAAGCTCAACATGATTCCTTTCATGAGGGCTTCAGCTTGTGGATATGGAAAGTCTCATTTCTTTAAACCTAATGGACTACAGTGAGCCAAGGGAATGGGAGGATTTGAGCCAGTTCAGCTCTGGTTAGAGTCTGCTGCTCCGAAAAGACACCTCAGGGAATGAAGAGCTGTTTCTCTCATATCTTTGCAACACAGATTAAAAGACATGGCAATGAGAGCCGGTGCTTAGGGGGAACATTTGCTGCCGTCAGTGACAAAATCGGAGCTGTAGGAAATGTTCAAAATCAAGGTTTAGAATAGTCTGGTTTACTATGTGAACCGTGCCTGGATAAAGCCTTACTTTGTCCTGCCCAGAGACAGGAAGTCAACAACGGCAGCAGCCTCCGAGTTATCAGCCTACACGCTGAAAATGACAAGTTTTGAAGATTTGGATTGTG
>JAOVVB010021617.1:0-16102 GCA_028570985.1 Heterobranchus longifilis | reverse complement strand
CTGCTCCTATATACCCTCACCCCGAGTCATTAACCTGCTGTTGGGTGTTTGAGGGGCTGTCCTAACTAAAAATATAACACCCTCTCACACACACACACACACACACACAGAGAGAGAGAGAGAGAGAGAGAGAGAGGTGACATTGATACAGCGTGAGGGATGGCAATTTATGGTTGGGAAAAAAGACAATATTAAGCTCACTTTTTTAATGTATTGATTTGGCCATAGGACTTTAGTATTTATTTTATTCTTCAAATTCTAAATTGGCTTGACCATAACAAGCTATTGCCAGTGATTTTGTAGCCTACACAAAGTTTAGCTACGCCTACAGTAGGACTATTTATAGACTAATAATTTAGGCTACATATCAATGATGCGTATATAGCTTATAATGGTATAGGCCCCTATTATGAAAGATAACATAAAATAAAGTAAAATAATATACAGGCTATATGATAAGATGAGAGTTTAACACTGACATGTGATGGTGAGAACCACAGAAGAACAGATACAGGGAGATATAGAGATCAGTGCATTGCATGTGATATCTGATAAGTTCAGAGCTTTATTGTCCCAAAAAAAAATGTAAAACCTTTTTTTTTTCCAGCGAGAAAGCATAAAAACACAAGACTTTAAATGTGTAGCATGGAGTGCTCTGTCTCTAATTTTGGGAATGAATGAATCATCCTGAATGAATCACACTTACGGCAGTCTACCACCAGATGGCTCTCCTGACTACACTTCTTTTTTTTCCACACACAGCTGTGTGCATTTTTCAGAGCGCAGTTTACGACAGTGTGGCTCGTTTACGGCCTCACATGATAATTGCAGCGATAGATGTAAACAAGCAGGGCCACTTGGACTGCAGCAGGGCACAAAGGTCACATACCAGAGCATCAGGACCAGGTCCTAAAGGAGTCCAGTCCTAAAGTGTGCGTCAGGCTGCTGGAGACTTCCTGACGAGGAAGAGGAGGAGGAGGAGGAGGAGGAAGGTGAGGATGACAGGTTGTCAATGGTGGTCCTGGAAACAAGAACCTCCATGAAGATTAAAGACTGAATTTAAAGGGAGTGGACCGTCCGTCCAACATTTAGTGTGCAGCCGTGCAAAATAAGGCCATAATCAAACACTGCTATAGACAGTCGTCTTTTAGAGACAAATGGACCTTTGCCTGCTGTTGTTGGTCAAAATGTGACATATTTGTGATTGCTGAGTGCAACACAAAAACATCATGATGTCGCAGTTGTTTTCCTTTTATTTCATCTATTCTATTTATTATTTGGATTTAGGGAGAATTTGAAGCATTGCAATCATAGTAATTGTTCACACTTGATCCAGATATGACACCAAAACCCACAAGTGACCACAACCTTGAGTTGTTTACCTCAGAGAAATTATTAAAATGAGATCTTAGTTCCATTGAAGTTGTTTTATTGATCCAGCTTTTGTTTAATAATTGCCATTCACATTTTATGTTAATGATTTTAATCTTGACTGTTTTAATTAAAATTGTAAGTATATTTACAATATGCACAGCTATGCACTGTAGTTTTGTTTTGTTTTTTGTTTTTTTTAGCAAATATCACTAAAACAAAAGTAAATAATTAGTGGAGGATTGCTACACATTTGATGTAGCAACGGCCCTACTGTAATAAATGAATGTCTGCTGAACATATGGACGTTACCTGAGATCACGTTATATGCAGTTGTAGTTACTGCCCTTCCACTCTGGATGTACCCATATGATTAAATATTCTTCTTCTACTCACCAAAAGTGGGAGACATTTCGGAGACTCAGTGAGATTGCTGGGTTTAGTATCTTCTAACATTAGCTCTGATTATTTTCTTGTCATAATATTTAAATGGAAAATAGCCTAGCTAGCCGATAAACTACTTATCTATCTCAGCTGCACTCTCAACAAAATGATACCTAAAATAAGGTAACATCATTCAGAAAGTGGGTTTTTACGCCCTCTGGCGGCCACGGTCAGTAACTGCAACTGCAAGTAAAACTAGACGAATTGCATACAAGCAATACTTCCGGTTACAGCCTACAAAATAAAATTTAGAAACTGGGTTTTTACGCCATCTAGTGGCGGTTAGTAACTACATTATTATAAAGTTAGAGAAATAACATACAAGCTATGATGCTTCCGGTCTTCAGAAGTTTAGATTGAGTGTTTTAACGACAGTATTACAATACGCTTTTGTCTGACAGTAGTAGAGTCAACTTGATGGAGATTAAAACGTATTAAAGCTTCTACTAACCAAATGTGTGCGATTCATGTAAGATAATCGTACCTACAGTGGCCCTGAGGGATTTATAGGCACTAGTGGAACCACGACGACGCGATGATCGCTGGGTTTAGCAAAGCCTAACATTAGCTCTGACTGATTATTATTTGTTGCTGTAATATAGGTCAAATGGAATGGAAAGTAGTCGCTAAACAAGCTAACCTCAATGTTAGTTTGTGCAAATCACGTCGTTGTCTACTCGTGGTCCCACCTATTATACATCCATGGGTCCCACTAGTGCCTAAATCCCGAAATTAGCATGTATTGGCGATGAAAGCCTAATTTTATTTTGTAGGATGTAACCGGAAATATAATGTGTATATGCAATTCTGCTAACTTTATTGTATGACTTTTATTTTGTAGGGTGTAACCGGAAGTAGTGCGTGTATGCAATTCGTCTAGTTTTACTTGCAGTTGCAGTTACTGACCGTGGCCGCCAGAGGGCGTAAAAATACACTTTCTGAATGACGTTACCTTATTTTAGATATAATTTTGTTGAGGCTGCAGCTGAGATAGATAGCTAGTTTATTGAGTAGCAATGATGATTATTGAGTGACCATCTCATATCCATATCATACTACAGGTTATAACTAGCCTATAATGGTATAGGCCCCTACTATGAAAGATAAGATAAAATAAAGTAAAATAATATACAGGCTATACGATAAGATGAGAGTTTAACACTTACATGTGATGGTGATGGTGAGAAGAACAGATACAGGGAGATATAGGGATCAGTGCAGTTGCATGTCATATCTGATAAGTTCAGATCTTTATTGTCCTCCAAAAAATAAAAATAAAATAAAAACCTTTTTGCAGCAAGACAGCATAAAAACACAAGACTTTAAATGTGTAGCATGGAGTGCTCTGTCTCTATTTTTGGGAATGAATGAATCATCCTGAATGAATCACACTTACGGCAGTCTACCAGCAGATGGCTCTCCTGACTACACTTTTTTTTCTCCACACAGCTGCGTACATTATGTGCATTTTTCAGAGCCCATTTTACGACAGTGTGGTACGTTTTCGGCCTCTCATGATAATTGCAGCGATAGAGGTAAACAAGCAAACTCGGCGTGACTTTCTGCTCCGAAAAGTGGGAATATCATTAACCGAGGTACGTACAACAAAGTTCGGATGGTAATACCATTTAATGTATGTGGCATGTATCTGCCTGTTTGCAGCTGATCTGACATGTAACATGTAAACACGCGTTTGCATGTGCACGGTAGTTCCTGCTTTGTTACCGAGAGCACAGAATCCCTGGGAAGTCTGTGGACGAGGCTACAAGCGACGTGATGTTGATGTGGTGGATTTTAGGAAGTCTGTGAAGGTCTATGCAACATGCCAGCTGAAGTTAAAGAGGCCCTACGTGTTATCTCAAGATACTCAAGTAAAGTGCATGTTTGTCGTGGAAGAAAACTGTTTAAAATCGTGCAGTCTGTTTAAAGATGGCCAACAAAGAGCCATTAAAGTGAGTGCAACTTTGCTGTAACTTTCCTGAAACACTGCAGACAGAATAAGACTGTCTACAGCTCTTTTTGACTCATAGTTGTAGTAAATTGTATTTTATACATGAGGCTGGGCAGCCTGTAAAACCAGTTTGGACACATCAGGTATGTCCAGGCTTGTTGCAGGGCGCGCCCCATTTTCCTGTCTTTTATTTATAGTTTGTGTGTGTAGGTCGTTTAAAACATGCCTCTTACTTTTACTCCTAACCTATTCGTTTTAAGAGTGTGTTTTTATGCACATTCCTTGTCTTATCAGTGGCAATGGGCTGCTGTGATTGCACAACCACAGCATTCTTGCAGCCACATCTTATATTTATTTTGATATTGTGAAGCAACGTTATTTAAACATACATAGGCTCGTTTCTATTGAAACTTAAAATAACCCCAAACTGTCATAACTTGGAGCACATACTGTATACCAGCATGCATTACATATAAAAGGTGCTTTTTCCTAAACTTCTATTAGTGAAATAAACTAAACAAGACAGCAAGTTCCTTATGGCTGCACTATTACACCAAATGCAAATACTCTAGATCACTTTTGCACAGTGATGGTAACTAAGTACATTTACTCTCAAGTACTGTATTTAAGTACAAATTTGAGGTACTTGAGTGTTTCCATGTTATGATATTTCATACTTCTACTCCACTATAACTCAGAGATAAATATTGTACTTTTTCTTTTTACTTTATTGCATTTGTCAGACCACTTTAGTTACTTTTCAGATTCCAGGTTTTCATCCTCTTCCTGTCCAGTGAAAACCACGTATCTCCAGACGTGTTGATTTTGAATGATTGCACTAAACTGAAGGATGTAGTGTTCCTTTATGTATTGAGAAAATTATCCTACATCTTAAGCTAAATAAGCAATTTAAAAACCCTCTTGGATCAGCTGGAAAATGCATCGTCACAAAGTTTTCTGAGCTCAGAGTTGACTTTTTAGAGATACGTGGTTCTCACAGGACAGCGACACTACAAACATATGATGATCTTATAGAATACTTTGCATTACTGTAGATTAAACTCCCCAACAGTATTTAAAGGAGTTAATTTATAATAGTAAAACACTGACAGGAAATATTTTACTGCACAATGAATACTTTTACTTTAAGTTCTTTCAGTACATTTTGCTGATTATACTTGCACACTTTTACTGAAGTAAAGTTTTGAATGCAGGCCTTTTACTTGTAGTGGAGTACTTTCTGTGTGGTAGTAGTACCTTTATTCAGTTTTTTACTGAATACACTTCTTTCATGTCATTTTGTAAACATTTGTCCCAAATGTAGCGTGACATATTTGGGATCTTTAGGATTGAAGGTAAAGTTCTGTGTTTGAACAATGCTTGGCTGCACAACATGACTTTATACAGAAGAGGTTAAAAGAATGATTTGTCTTCTTTCTATTCATTCAGTACAGAAAAGTTCGAGTGCATGTAATATAAACAGAGAAAATCTGCATGTATGCTCAACTGCACCACCTACTGTAAATTGAAACAACTAGTTGGTGAGAATAATCCAATCATTTCTTTTCATGTGTTTCTCTGGTCTTCTGCAACAACAGTGACAATGCTCCTCCAAAATCGAGCCGTGTTTGCTCTCGGTCGTCGCATGTGCTCCACTCATGTGACGAAAGGACCTTTGATGGACACGGCACGACCCAACTCAGGTAAAACCGTCAGGCTGTTAGGCTGATATCATGTTTGTTTGCTGCTGCGTCAGGTCAATATTGATCCTTCATTAAACACTGATTATCAGCCAGTCAGCTTCCTGACAGGCACTGTACGTAAGAAAATCATTTAGCAAAATGTTGAAATTAAATGTTTTTTGCGGTAAGGTATAGAAATATCATAGCATCTAGGAACTGAGTGAAAAATCAATCAGGTAGTAACTGCAGATTAATGAAAAACAAACAAAATAATCAAGAACTATTCAGATAATGATAAGTTACTACAGACATGATTCTATGTTAACAAACCAATGTCTGACCTCTTAAATCAATTGTGCCTGATTCCACTAGTGCAAAGTCTGTGGCAGCGACACCAAAACATTATTGTTTATTCACAAAACAGTCACAATACAAGAAGTGCAATCATAAAACATAATGGATTCTGTGAAATGGGGGAACCCCGATAAGCCCAGACACTAAGCAGATAGAATTTATAATATATGTTACAAACATTTAAAACATACAAAACACCTAGAACTAACCAAAGACCATAAGAGCTAACTACTAAATGGTCCCGACATGTATTCCACCAGTCTAAACATTGGTTAAATAGTTAAGAGACAATAAAAAGCGGTAATGGCAATTTAAGTACAATTTAAATGGATTTCAGAGAACTTGTTTAGACATTTAGGATATTAAAGCTTTGACATATTTTAGTAGTAACTGCTGCCATAAACTCTTTTTGAAAACAGACAGACATGCTTATAGTATTATACTCTAATATATGACTCAAATATTGTAGTACTACCAAATATAATACATACTGTTATATTGCAGCATCCACAGTACCGCTCCTCAGCGGACATGTTGTTGGGAGGACCTGAATATCTGGACAAGTTGTTGGAAATGATCAGCTTAAGAACAGAAATATTGATCACTCTGATATCTGCTTGTGACTTGTCTGCCATAGTTTGATAGCAATAACGGTAAAATGGTTTAAACATATCATGACACTTCATTATATGTTGCGCTTCCTTTTATTTTTCTAGACATGTCTGAATTCCGCAAGGTCTTCTCCAAAGCCCGGCACATAGCAATCATCACAGGGGCAGGTGTGAGCGCAGAGAGCGGAGTGCCAACCTTCAGGGGAGAAAATGAGAAGTGGAGGAAGTGGCAATCTCAGGTAATTTCTTAAAAAGCAAAACACACACACACACACGCACGCTTTTGCGTGCCTTTTTGTCTTTTTATTTAGGTCATAGTTTTGTGTTTGGTCTCATTTCCAGCTGTGGTTCCGAGTTGTTGCGGTGCAGTGGGTGTTTGGTGTTTACATAATGCATCTTCACAGCTCAGTGGATTTATTTCAGCAGCAACAGCCAGTAAAGAGAGAAACGGTGTTTGTTGCATAATCTGGATTCTTGTTGTGGGCTGCAGCAAGATCTACCTCCAAGAAAGAATAAAATAAAGTCTTTCATACATAAATATAATCTCCCTCTGTCAGGGAATAAGCAAAAAAGGCAAAGGACAAAGGTGTAAAAGGAAGCATTGCTTTAATAAAGTTGCAAGAATGAATAACAAATGACAAAAATGAATAACTCTGAATATAAAGTAGAAAATACTTAGAAAATAAGTTCCCAAACTCAAAGCAGGTTAACTAAACAATAAAGAACTAAAGCTTTAATGTAACCAAACTAACCTAACCTGACAAATGACACACACCAGTTATATTAGACTGGACTAGTCCATCACAACACAAAGGGGAAACTCAACTAAAAACAACATTAAACATCTAACATAATGAAATATAACGAAACCCAAACAACCTACCAAAATAAATTATCTATAAAGAAATAATTAGCTTTCAGAGAAATGATTACAAATCTCAACAAAAAGATATTTTAGGGGGTTTTAAAGTCTAAATTCCCCCCTTCTTCACTCCCTCTGTTGGCTCCTCCCACTTCCTGTGGGCGGTCCTTATAAGGTCCTTGCTTCCAGGCTTCAGGCCTTTTTGCAGAAGAGAGCTCAGTGAAGTCAAACAAAGTAAGTGTTACTCCCAGATTAAACAGAAGGGAACAAAATGTTGACTAACTTGCGTGCACTCAAATTAGAAAACATAAATGTCCTAAATTAAATAAAGTGTGTGATATGTGAGCACAAAAGACTGTGTGTAGTGTCATTATTTTGGAAAAAAATGTGACCAAACAAAAGAAATACTAACAGTGGTGGAAAGCAGTAGATGAGGCCACCACACCCTCTCTAACTGAGGCGTTTAAACTTAATCTGTGCTGCCTGTCTAATTCTCCTCTCAATACTACACTTTTGATTAAAATATCCCTCCGTTGATGCACCTGCAGGACCTGGCGACCCCGGAGGCCTTCTCTCGCACCCCGTCTCGGGTCTGGGAGTTCTACCACTACAGAAGGGAGCTGGCTTTGAACAAGAAGCCCAGTGCTGCACATCTGGCTATAGCAGAGTGCGAGGCCCGGCTGAGGAAGCAGGGACGCTCCGTGGTTGTCATCACCCAGTGCGTAGACGACCTCCACCGACAGGCCGGCTCCAAACACGTGCTCAAGATTCATGGTGAGGAGCAGAGCTGGCCCAGAACTACAGAATCCCAGGCATTACTCTGAAATGTATTTATGTAGGCCGAGCTGGAAGTTAGCTTGCTCTGTGGCAAACAAAAGTTTGATACTTACATGTTTTGTCGAGCAAGATAATCTTCACAAATGAACAACTTTTTTATGATTTTTGAAGCGTAAATGCAATCGCCAGAACATTAGGTTAGAAACTAACTACAGCAGAGTCACATGACGTTTAATGTCCCTGACAACCTCTGTAGTTTTATTTAGCCACTTGTTAGCAACTGCCTTTTTAAACACATGTAAAAGCTTTAAAATTCACAAGCTGACACATTTTATATCGTAGAACAACATGTCAAAACCTCTTAAGCTTGTGTTGACCACAGACCTTATTTCAGGCATTTAACCCGTTAAAAAAAACTTCCAGACAAGGGAACCAGAAGTGCAGAAATTCTAACATATTTCCAGGTTTTAGGACTCCTCCCTGCAGGACTCAACTCCCTCAGGTTTTCTGTTGCACTGAATACTAATTATATAGGAAACATGTAGCCTAAAGTAGAACTGATATGTATTTTTAATTCAATGAATGAATGAATTTGTTGCCATCTAGACAAAAATGCTTAGGGAGTGTAAAATTTTTTTTTTGAGTTTGCAGATTAATTTCCCTGTGGGGTTTAATGAAATGGAAACATGCATTCAAATTCCTGGGAGGTTTTTAATTTGTGTGCAGATCTTTTTTTTTTTAATTTTTTTGATCTAGCACCTGAACACATTTTTTATGTGCATACCCTACACCCTGTTCACCTGTGGGGCTTAATAAATAAATAATCTAAATTATAACAGAAATCCTGAAGCTGCTCTGTAGTCAGTGACCACTGTAAACTATGGCAACACCATAACATATGCTGAGGTTTTACTGCGTTATGGAAACATTTTGTGATTCATAGTTGTTGGTCTTTCAAACAAACATCCCATGAGCCCACAGAGTTGGTCACTAATTTAATCCCAGTCCACCGACTCCAAGAAGTGTCTTGTAATGACATCATTTCAAATGTTGAATCTCTCATTTAGTTTTTGACTGTTTTTTTCTGTTGTCACCCAGTTTTCGGATGGATTTGGGCAAAAATGGCGCCTGATTTCTTAGCTAACATCTTGCTTTAATTTACTGTGCATGAGTCACAAAAACAAAACTATCATTGCCAATAAATTGTGTGAAGAGGGAGATGTTTTCTGTGACTCTGGCGGGCCGAAATGAAAAACAGCTGTGTTTTCTGTGTGTGACTGCAGGCAGTCTGATGGAGACGCGCTGTATGAGCTGTGGACATGTGACCGTGAACAAGCGAAGCCCCATATGTGCTGCCCTAAAGGACAAAGGGTAAACGGCAGCACCTCTGGAGAATACACACACACACACACACACTGATAAACATGCAGGATTTGTAGCCTGATCTCATTGGGTTGACCCCCATGTGTCATTTAACCCCCTGTTTGTTCTCTTAATGTACAGTGCACCTGGCCCAGATGTTGCTGATGCCCATATTCCCGTGGATAAACTGCCAAGGTGGGATTACTGTCACTTCATATTAATAACACTGAGGTCAGATTTACTAAGCCTTTTGTACTGCTTTTTCTGCTGCATACTGCGCCTGGAGTTTTCCTGTATTAAACAGGTGCACCAGCCTGAAAACACAGTTTGCCTGCCGTCTCAGGTGCATTCTGCATGGCAGCAGTCAAGTGCGTCTTTGTGCAAATACCAGGAGGAGATTTGAATTTGTTTAACTTTACTGTGCCAGTTTTTACATGAAAAAGTCTCTGCCTATAAAGAGCAGGTGCAAGTATTTTAAAAGGGAAGGTCGTGTGGTGGGAAAAATGAATGAACCTATGTTGCACAGAAATCTATATGGCAGCACACAAGTCATATAATAAAGGAACAAAATATCTGATCATTCTGACACAAAAAGCAAAAAAAGATGACAGTTTGACACACTTAATGTTCCATTAACGGTGGAGTCTGTATACTACCAACTGCACTCTTTAGAAAAGAGAGATTAAGTGCAATTAATTCTGTATGCTTGTGAGGTATTAGTTGTATTAACCAGCATCTCTACCCTCCACCTGCTGTGACCTGCTGCTCTGAGCGCTCTCTGTCCCTGCTCTCCCTCACCACCTGTTGCACTGGCTTGTAGATATATTTATTATATTGTATTCTTTTTTTATGTCCTTAGAATTTAATTGAATGACTGTTGCATTAATAATATAAATACATAAAGCAATAGATCATTTTTCTGTGGTGCAGTTGCACTGGGATAGCTGCATCGTCAGTGTCCCACTGACTCTCTTTCACTCACAGTGTGCAGCTTGGTGTAGCGACAAACTGCTGCCCCAGTAAATCAGTGTGAGAGCACATTTTCTCTGTAACTCTGGCCCCCAGGATTTGGTTTTATCAGGCAGTGAGGTAACCTGGGGGTTGCACTCAATTCCCATGTTACTGACAGTGGAGCTTCCACATGGGGTGTGCTATAAATGTTGGCTTTCCTCTCAGACCTTAGGCTGGCAAGTGTTGCTAAATATGGCCAAAGAGTCGCACACTGACACTGAATTTTAGTTGTAATTCACATGCATACACGCGACATGGTTATACTGTTGAACCATAAAGAACAACAGGAAAGTGATTCTTTAATTGACCCTTCGTTAAGCCCTTCCCAAGAACGGCCACTGTCCAATCCTACGTTAGCGACTGTAACTAGGCACGGGAGGCCTGATACATTTTCGGTATTTGTACAGGGCTAATGAGCATGGTAACGTAACGGGGAGTCATCATGACTAAACATTTGCTTAAAATAAATCAATATATTGACGTACCCTGCTGCGGAAGAACATTGTTTTTCCTGTTTGTCGTTCATGTGAAAAAGATGTGGGATGTCTGACACTTGCATTGGGATCAGTGAGCTTTTCCCTCGTTTTTAATATCCTCTCCATTCACAATACTCTGCTGACAAATTAATGTGTGAATGTAGCTTTCAAATGCATATTGTAGTCCGTCCTGTCTTCTTCTCTCTGATATTTCAGAGCTATTATTCCATAAATTTATGGTCATTTCATCATTGAAAACGCCATATTGACATGCCGGGGGTCTGAAAGCTTGACAGGCCTTGCAACAGTAACCAAGGGGGGCGGGACTTAGAAGAGGGTCTCTGTGGTTGCCTCATGTCTGACCCTTAATTTCTACATCATCATTGATGGGACTAAAAACTGCCGTTTCTTCTTTCTCTGTGGCTTTTAACTATCAAGCATGTTGCACCTCTGGCCTCACAATCAGTGAAACCATGCATGTGTGGATTTTTGTGTTATGGCCAATTAGTGTGTGACAAATGCAGAAAGACACAATGAATCGTCTAAGGACTGTTTGGTGCTGCTGTATCAAGGTGTGGCGAAAGTGACTGCCGCGGTCTGCTGAGGCCCAACGTGGTGTTTTTTGGAGAAACTCTGGACTCTCATATCCTGACCAAGGTGGAAAAAGAGATGGAAACCTGCGATCTCTGTCTGGTGGTGAGTCCTCCTCGTTTTTTTTTTTGTACATGCACACATGTCATAATCTCCTCTTGCATAATATTATTACATAAAACAATATTTGTTCAGAATCCCTCAAGGACTGGACCTGAAAATACAATGCTGTACAGTAGATTTCCTGCTGACACTGGTGTCCTTGCTCCCTGCTGGTAACTATAGGTGGGCACATCTTCAATCGTTTACCCAGCAGCCATGTTTGGCCCCCAGATCGCATCCAGGGGCATCCCAGTGGCGGAATTTAACACAAAAACTACACCAAAAACTGAGTACTTCACGTAAGTACGCAACAAATTGAGTGTTGAGTAAGATATCTGGTTTTATAATGAATGAAGTTGGCATGAAAATATATGAATTAAAAGTGAAATCAGACCAGTGGGTAGTGATGCATGTGTATGTTGATATTTAGTGCCATCCAGGCCCCTTTCCAGTATTTACCTTGAATCAATGAGTGACCTTCCACCTGTTAACCTAAAATTCTGACCTTCATTGTCTTTTCTGTGGCTCAGGTACCACTTCCAGGGTCCATGTGGAACTACGCTGCCTCCAGCTTTGGCGCGACATGAGTCAGAGATTATTTAAGAGCCTGTTTGTAAAAACAATGGCTCCTTCTACAAACTAATGCAATATCTCTCATAGCATTTTTTTTATTCCAAATGTTTGCTTTAAAACCTATTGCTTGGTAGAGGGAGAGTTACGCTTAGAATTTAGCTTAATGCTTTGAGATGGATCTCTTAATACTTGAATATACTGTATAGCTCAATAAACTGGAAATGGGATATTGTAAGTTTTACATATTTGCTGCTTTGAGTTAGGCAGTGAGCTATACAGCTTGGTATACGAAAGGGAATGCACTATGTATGTAGTTATTTGCATAGGATAATGCCTCCTCATATATACCAGAGGGTATTGTTATTCTTCACATATCTAGCATATTGGATGCTGGTGAGGGATCGTCATATTTAGCTGTAGATCAGAACAGATTACTCGAGTACAAGTGGAGAATGTTCCTCTTTTCTCATTCCACCAAACGAACCGATGTACAGAGCGTAACATAATCTCGTGCCTTTCAAAACTGTTTACACAACCTTGACCAAACGCTCGCTTTAAACCTCAAGTGCAAATCAACCAATGTTACAGAGACTTAGTCAAGTGTACAGTTTGCTTTTGACCAAGGACGGAGAGGGTTGAGAGGGACAGTGTTCTCTTCAATCCTGATTCAGCATTATTTCCTTCTCATGAATGTGTTTATTATGACATCAGTATACTTGCATGTCATGGGTAATTCATACTACATTTTTACACATTTTAGTGTCTGTTTTCAAAAAAATGTATATGTTCAACAAATGTAGATGAAAATTGTCTAAAAATGAAAGCAATCATATATTTGATATCATGATTATCTGTTTTTTTAACAACATTGTGCACAATTTCCTATGATGATAACTGTTAATGCAACAATACAGAACGTAATTATTAAAATGCTAAATGTACATTTGCTGTTTTTGGGTCTTATTGTCTGCATTGAAAAAGCATGCTTGGCTTTTCTTGAGACAGAGTGCAGTGTACTGTACTGTGTGTGTGTGTGCCTAAAATGAACAGTAGATGCCAGCATGTAGCTTTCTATCTCAACAGTAGATTATTTGGTAATGCATGGCTCTGCTCTGAAAGGGCCACAGAAAACATTGCATCTGCTTAGATTCTTCTTAGTATGCATGAGTGAGAGGAAACGCAGACTTAAGTACCCAGAGGCCATCAGTGAACTCAGACTTTTTAACGGCTGAGCCGAGGAAACGGTATCGGTCTCGATCATAATGCTGCTGAGGAGGGAACAGTTTGAAGTGAAAAGCAGTCTGTGACACAAGGTGGCAGCTGAACTCATACAGGGATCTCAATACATTTTATGTTTTCATATTTGTGGGGTTTTTACCAGCTGCAACAGCAACACTGGTATTGTTTTCTGTGTGAGTGTGTGTGTGTGAGAGAGATCATGGCAAAATGTAGTCCTGCAGACTGTCGCGGCAACTCCCACAGAGGTGGTTTTGAGTACTTTGCCGGATGTTTATATTTCTGTCTGTCTGGAGGCAGATTTTGGCACCACTGTAGCATCACAAATGTGCAAGAGGCAGTCAGGAAACATCACAGGTGTGTAGTTGAGATCAAAATGAAAGCTGAGTTTGAATATGGTTGTGGTCTGAGTAAGGGCCCAGGAAGTAGGGAAGGGGCCTTGTCCCCCCACACACACACTTTACGCCCCTGGCCTGATTTGGCCTCGCAGTTGGTGTGATCCCATCACAAGATGGTCTCTAGTTTTTGTTCTAATTTGTCATTTTAAATGATTGCTGAAGTACAAAAATACTGTTCATGGGTGTTTATATATATATACAGTATATATATATTATATAACATATATATAATATATTGTGGCCTAGTGCAGTGTTTCCCAACTGTTTTTCCTTGCAGCTTAAATCAAAGCAATGTTAACTTATGACCATTGGTCTCCAGTAAACCGGCTGTGATCAGTTTAACCAAAGAGTGACTTTTTTCTCCTTTGTTTTATCAGAATATAGTCCTAAAGAAACAACCCAAGGAAGGGAAAAGGCAAACGTTACAGGAGAGGCTGAAAAAAGTGTGTTGCAGAAATGTTTTTTTTTTCTGCTTGTTCTGCTAATCATCTTGTGACCTCTCAGATTTATCTTGCGACTCCATGTGGAGGTCCCAGCCCTCAGCTTTGGAAACATCGCGGGCCTAATGCATCCTAAAATCCAACTCCTGAAAGTGTTTATCTTCATTGACTGGGTGGACTAACATGGTTAAGACACCCAGTGGAAATGAGAGAGACGGAGAGCTAGGAGTCATTCAAATTAGCTGTGGAAGGTTATGTTCATTAGACAGTGTTATGATAATGTAATGATAGTCGTAAAGGAGTTATCTCAAGAGAGCTCGGGAGAGTGTGTGTGAGGGAGAGTAACACACACACACACACACACACACACACAGGTATGTAATCCATCTCAGGGGAGTCTCTCAGGGTTAGCTCATTTCATGCCCACTGTAGTTTCAGCACTCTCATTATAAATTTTTAGTCCACACAGCATTGCAACACCACAAACGGCTGCAGCACTATTTCCTCTCGTCTCCGCTGTGGAGCCTCACCACTTGCTTGCTTTGCTCAACAATTAGCATCCAAATCAAATCCTTCCGTCTGTCCATGAAGTATCTCCACCTGTTAATGTATATCATCATCATCATCATCATCATGATTAGATTTCCTCATTTCCTCTTCTATTACCGCTGCCTCCCTTCAAGGAGCGGTATGGCCAAGTCCCATTTGTCATCAGGAGAAAAAGTACATGGAGGGGCACTTAAGAGAAATCTCAGCCGTCTGATATGGTCATTTCTGTAGCTGATGTGAACAAGGCTGCCAGAGAGCTGACATCTCTGCTCCCAAGTCCTGCAGCTCATTCATGAATGCAGTGGGGGGGGATGAAATAGTAGAAGTGGAAAGGTTCTTGTCTGACCCAAAAGCCTTGGGGTTAATAGACTCATCATCATTGGTGGCAGCTCTACAAATATCCGTCTGTCTCTTTGAATGAGGTGGTAGATTGACCAGGAGATGACATCTGTGTGTAGGCATGTATTGGTTTTAATAGTGTCTGTGTGTGATTGACTCTGTGACTTATTTTGTTGGAGTCTGTGTTTGGAAAAAGCTGAGAGTGGTATTTGATGGCCAGCCGGATGTGTATGTTGCTGTATGGGATTTTTTTCTTTCTGTATGCAGACCGGCAGAAGTGTCAGACCAAACCAGGTCAGGCTCGGTGAGGAGCCTTGAACATTACACAGATACACATACTGTAGCTTTATGAGCTTGTAGCTTGTCGAGGTCCATTAGGCAATGCATGGCTCATTCTGCCATTTCAGGAGTGTTTTGATAGATAACACAAACTATGGGCATCAATTGCATTGCAGACAGATTTTTGAAATATAGTTGCTCTATCACCACACATATTATTAATTTGTGTATTTTCATTAGATACAGTAAATCATTTGTTATATAATACATTGGAGGCTATTGGGTGTGGTAACTAAAAGTGAGTTGGTTTAAATTATACCAAATCATACTCAGTATGTAGATACAGTTTCAATGGCACATGTGGCGTTCCACAGGTATCAATCTTAGGACCCTTATTCTTCCTATATGAAATTTATTTATAGGTTTTTCTGTATGCTGACGATCTGGATTTGTTAGTGAGATCAAAATGTGTCTTTGGCATGGAAAACATATGTCATTAAGTTGTGGCATGGAGTACATGGCTATAGTGGACAAAAGGCGGTCTCTGCATTCGGGTAAGACATAAAAGACCAAAATGAGTAAAATTTTATCATCATCAAATTTGCTCAAACCACATTTCTTAATGTCACCTGCAATGGAGTCACAATAAAAGGCCACCTTGGTAACCTACTTAATCAAAATGCATCTGGATATT
>JAOVVB010021616.1:0-31045 GCA_028570985.1 Heterobranchus longifilis | reverse complement strand
TATACAAGCAGTTATGTCTCTTGTATTGATTTGCCCTTTTATGGACGTATAATATAATAATAATATACAGCTCTGACTGCTGGAAACAGTAAAGTGGACGTACCAGTCGTCGCTGCAGCGTGTGCAGGTCAGCGGCCACCTGTCGTAGCAGCAGATGCAGTTTGTTTCCGATGACGTGGACCTTCTCCTTGGCCTCCACGCTGTCTTCTCCGGTGGCCTCCAGGAGCAGCTGCGAGGAGATCTCCTGCAGCGACGACACCTGCCGCTGGCGGCCGCACAGCTCCTCCTGCAGCGCCTGCAGCGGGGGATTCATATATATAGATTACTACTGTTTCTTTAATAGTTTAATATGATATAAAACAGAGAAAAGCAGGAAATCTCCATATTCGAGAGGCTGAAAACAGCCTTTTCTGCAAATTTATGCATGAAAAATAACTTTTATGCATGAAAAATAACTTTAATGATCAATCAATTATCAAAATAGTTTTTTTGTGCCAATCGACTAATCGATTAGTCGACTGTATCTGTCAATTTAAACTGAGTTCTGGTCAAAATAAAGATGTTGTTAATCTGAATAGGTAATAGGTCAATAAATAGCATTTCTAATAACTCCTCTTCATTTTGTAGGAAATGTAAAGTATTTTTTCTTGTCTCATTTGTTTGTAGAAAGTGAAATAATCCTGCTGACATTTTTTTTTCTACCTGATTCCATGAAGATTATTAACTAATTATTTCACTGGTAACAATATTCTCATGAACTCCTCCAAATTTCCCCTCAGCTCACTGAAACTCATATTTTTTAAGTATTGAATTCTAATGGCGGTGGTGATGAAACGGTCGTGCGCTCACCGTCAGCGAGTCTCGGTGCTCCAGCAGCGTGGAGCGGGACGCCGCCCGGCCGCTGACGTTCACGGCGTAGAGTCTGTTCTCGGCGCGAGCGAGCCACAACAGCAGAGAGTGCAGCATCTCGTGAAACTCCTGAAGAAAACAAAACACGGAGGTCAAAGGTCGTCTTTTTAGAATGCTTCATTTAAACGTCTTTTTTTTTTTAACCACGCATCTTGTTTTAAGCTCTTCGTGACGTCTGACCTGACACTGCAGGAGTGCAGAGTGCAGCCTCCTCTCCCAGCTCTCCAGGCCGCTGCACGCCTGCGTCCAGCTCTGATTGGCCGAGCTGAGCGCCTCCTGCAGCTCCCGCAGCTCGGCGCTGTCGCCCCGCAGGAAGTGACGGCTGCTCAGGTTGGCGGAGATCATCAGACACTTGTAGCTGTTGAAGGTCTTCTGCATCTCCTGTAGAAACGACAGCGCAGAGATTCATGTGATCAAGTGTTTATCCAGGGTTCCTACAGCTTAAGTTAGATTTGAGACTTTTTTTAAAGCCACTCTGAATGAAATAACCAAAATTTAAGAAAAAAAACATGAACTTCGATTACTTCGATTTAGGGACAATTTTGCTTAAATGTTTATTGTAACATAATTAAATAACGGAGACCAGGGTAGAACAGAATTTGGAAATATCTGGCATTTGTTGGCAAATTTTCATTGAATTTGCACGTTAATGCGAGAGGCATTCTGTAAACTATTTTTTAAAAATAGATATTACCGACTATTTTGAGATTTTCCAATAAAACGTCAGAAATAAAACAATTCGTAAATTTTTTAGGACTTTTGAAAGATTAATTTAAGACGTTTTAACACAAATTAAGGCCTTATTTTTAGGTTAATGCCTTTTAATACTTTTTAAGGATCCTCGGGGACGCTGCTGTCCTCTGTAATTGAACGGTCTCGGTGCGATGAGCCGGTGTTGTCGGTGTTTTACCTTCAGTTTCCTGATGTTGACTTCGATGTCTCGGATGCTGGTGGACGGTGAGATCCGCTGCAGCCTCTCGAGCTCCGGCAGCACCCTGCCCAGCCAGGAAGTGACATCACAGAGGTCAGAGTTCAGCTTCTGCCACTGCTCCAGGTCCTGCTTGATGTCCGTCTCGTTGTTGAACTTCTGCACTTGTAGCAGCTCCCAGCGCTCGATCACACCTGCACACACACGCACACACGCACACACACACACGCACACACACACACACACACACACACACACACACACACCCCCACACACACACACACACACACACACACACTTGGGTTACGTGCCGTGCGAGTGTATGAACAGTTTAGTGTCCTGTGCCTTTTGCAATTTCCCATGCTAGACTGAAAATACAGGCTGTTCCTTTATCAAGGAGCATGCAGGGAGATGAACGACTGATCACGGTGACCACTGAGGCTATTATGCTCCCGCCGACTCATTGTCACCGTACGACGTCGCAGAGAAAATTGTCACTCCGCAACTCGCTTTTCATTTGTTTTATTTTGATGGGAGCCGAGACACCCGGTTGAAAATGATGGAAACAGTGTGAAATTGCAGATTAAGTGTGAGTCAAAACGCCAGTGGATGAAAAAGATAGAAATCCCCGCTGCCAAAAGGAACAAAGGCACAGAGAAGATGACAAAAGCCATTTCTTGCACCACACCAGCAGCTTGGGGGATTATAAGATTGATGCAACATTTTCCTGTTCTGTAAGCTATTAGTAGTGGTAAATGAATGTTCTGTATTGTTCTGTACTGTACATTTTGGGATGTTTTGTGTGTGAGAGTATACATGACAGCACACATGAATACCCATTTTTTATTTACAGTTGGAGCAACCAGATGTTTTACTGATTAGATATCCAATGCTCCTTGTTATAGATTCTCCCACTATTTGGACCTCTGCTGGATCAAGAAACACCATTTTCCCAAAATATATCATCATATTTTATGTTTGAATGAAAATCACTTACCAATTCACATCATGTTTTATAATAATCCATCCATTCATTGAGTCCAAGTGTCGTGTTACGTTTCTCCACTCTGTTATCATTGTCAGCCATCTGCATCTAATTTACACTTTGCATTTGTCTTTCTGTATTGTTTATGTAAACACATTACACTTTGTCTGCGTGCCAACAAAACCCACTGACCATAATGCGGTAAAGTTTGTCACCGCAATAGCATCACAACCTTGTAAGATGCAGTCATGAAATGTAACAGGTGTAGTTGAGATCAAAATGAAGGCCGGGTTCAAAGATGGGAAGTGGTCTGAGCGAGGGTGCCGGAAGTTGGGGGGGATAGGAAGTAGGAAAAGGGCCATTGCCCCCCCTATTATACGCCCCTGGCCCGATTTGGCGTCGCAGCTGGTGTGATCCCATTGCAAGATGGTCTCTAGTTTTAGTAGACTGGCAGCATTCTACTCTCTGCTCTTTGCTGTAACTGTCCATTTTGCTCAGCGAGAGGTCGTCCTCAAACACATAACAGAGGAGGTGATAACTGACACAACATTTAGAGCCAGTCCAGGATCTTCCTGTCCTGGCAGAAGGTGATGTTTGTCTTGATGGACCTGAACGTTGTTTGATGGGAGCATTATATTTACCTATTTTGCTGGCAGATGACAGTATGATGTTGTTCTCAGAGTATGCAATTACCAGTAACCTAGTACTGGATTATAACGGAAGAGTGAATATAGTTTACTTGATGATAGGGATTTACAGCCATTTCAGCATTTGCTTGACAGGTTGCAGTTCTTCAGTTTCCACAACAAACGCTCTTAATGTTCCTAAATCGGAGGAGCAGGTCAGTTCCTAAACTGACTTGATTTGCTGACTAAATTTGCTTCTAGACGGCATGTTCCCTTTTCTACAGAGCGGAGTCACACTACTCTCATTAGCATCATTTTCAGCAAAAACAAAAAAAGCTCTAAAACCCACCTGTCTAGCACCCAAAAGCAAACTCACGTGTTGTTTTCACTCCCGCCAAAAAAAAATGTGATGCAGGTTTGAAGTGAAGTACAATTTTGTGGTATTTGTAATTTGAATGTATCCATTTTATGGTAGTTTATGACTTCTACTCCACAACATTTCAGTGGAAAATATTGTAACTTTTTGCTCTGCTGCGCTTATCTGACAGCTACACTAGTTACTTTACAGATTGACATTTTAAAAACAAAACTAATGAAGCTCTAATCAAATATGATGAATTGTGCGCTCCCCATATACTGTATATCCTGAGCACATTGGAGGTCATACAGTTGGGAGTCTGCAGCCAGGACTATTACTGAGAGCTGAGCCGGACGGCAATTTCTTAATTTACTCCACGGATGTTCGTTAGATTGCAGATTTAAGCAGAGAAAATTAGTTGACTTTACAGTCTGGGTTCACCACTTGGCACTGGTTGAGGAGCTTTAATATTTGGAAGGAGCTCAAAGTAGAAGTGAAGTTGAGCTGGTTCAGTTGTCTGATCAGGATGCCCCTTCTGGTCGCCTCCCCGTGGAGGTATTCTGGGCACGTCCAACTAAGAGGAGACCCCGAGGCATACTCAAAACACGCTGGAGGGATTACATATCCCATCTGGCCTGGGAATGCCTTGGGCTACCCCCAGAAGAGCTGGCGGACGTGACAGGAGAGAAGAACATCTGGGCTTGAGTAGTCTACTGCCACAGCAGCTTGGAATATTTCCTGCCAACATGTGTGTCTGTAAAGAGAGGGAGAGTGTGAGTCATGGTAATGTATTCATGCATGGCTGTTTGCATGTGTGAAGATGTGAAATGTGGAAAAAGAAGAATATACTTAGGCATTTAAAAAAGCCAGGAAGGAAGCACAAGCGAAGAAGACAAAGAGTTGCTCATGTTCTCTGCCAGTAGATTCAGATCATTTCAGATGAATGCAAACTCAGTTGGATGCAAGTTGCAAAAGATGGGCGAGGAGTGGGGAGCGGTTTGCAGAGGTTTAACGCTCTCTGCAGAATAATGACGCTCGGCACTGTGACACCACATGGCATAATTGTCGAAATCAGTCCTTCTATGCTGCTGAGCACAGCAATTAATATTAACCAATCTGATAAAAGGTGAGTGACCAAACTGTGAGACCAGGCCAGTGTGGCAAGGAGAGCTAATAGTTAAATCCCTGCTGGAGTTTCGTTGTGAGAGCAGTTTGTGTCCAACATTTTGAAGCTGATTTAAACAGCTGAGGAGCTGAAAAGTATCTTAACGTGCATCGTGTGCTAAGTAGTTTTAATCTTTGAAGAGAAGATATAAATGGGTAATTTGATGGTGAAGAAGTGATCTGTTAAATTGTTTTCCAGCCCATATATTAATTTAAGATGTCAGCTAAGAACCAATTAGCTTTGTTACCAACTGTCCTCCTCTTTTGGAGGAGTCACTCAGTTGGTAATGTAACAGAGTCCCAAGAGACCAGTCCACTTAATGGATTTATTGATTGATCATGTTGTTTATTTGTTCATTAATTTGCGTGTAATTGTTTAATGTCCGGCTCTTGCTGTGAGACCTGTTATTAATGCTGTGACCATGGTGATTTGCAGGGACAGAGCATAAAACAATTTATTTAACTTCCATAATTTGTCATGACTCATCATGTAAGACGGTAATCTTTAAGAGGAGCCTCAGACTGAATTTAAATGTAGAATTACATTTTTAATGTCAAGCAATTAGTGTCGTAACCTTGTGGGCTAAAGACTGGAAGTTGTGTTGACATGTGGAGACGGGGGTACGTCTCCGCCTCCGCTCATGCAGAAGGATATTCTCAGGGTGAGGTGATATAATACACCAGTGAAACCCTGCGTGTTTCCGTGTATAGATACAAGAAAAAGAAATACAGAAATCTGTTAATGCTCTCTGTACCTTTCTATTACAATCTCAGCTCTATGAGAGGCAACTTTTAAAGTTCCAACAAAGGGAATATCTGTTCATATTGAAGTGTCACATTAAGGGTGATTATATGCTGTGAAGTTACCTTAACTTTCCTGTCTGACTCCCGCTCTTTGCTGCATGTCGTCCCCTCTCTCTCGTCCCTTTCTTGTCAATCTTCAGCTGTGTTATCAAAAAGCCAAAAAGCCAAAAATATAACCTCAAAAAAGGTCTTGTCTCTGAATATGGTATAATTTTAAGGGGTGTAAATGTTAGGGTAATGGATATTTTCTACAGTCTCTTTTATCATTATTTAGGTCAAACTCTTGGAAATATCAATAATGCTCGGACACGATGCTCTCTCTCTCTCTCTGGCAGCTTCATTGAGAATCTATTATTTTCAGAATTATTTACCATAGTTCTTTCAACATAAAATATTTACAACAATGACAGACATTTTTGTTACATTTCAAGGTCAATTTTCCAATCTAATTTCCTTCTTTTCAGCCGGAGCTGCCCTTGCGGACTCTGCAGGCATGACTAATCAATCAGCATCTTTGATACCAGTCTGGTTTTACTGGGCTGCTTAGAAGCACCCTCAGATTAAAACCTGAAAATATCTGCGTGGTGGTGCAGTGTTTACACAACACTTTGTTGTAACACAGCACTTTTTAATAGTGACTTGTCATAGCAGGAAGAGCGCAGGTGTAAGTGATTAACCAATGTAAGTATCCAATTAACGATGATATCTCAGTGTAAGCAAGCCTGCGCAACAGTTTGATTTCTGGTTCCTGGTATCGTGTGCCGTCGTTATTTCTAACACCTGTGCTTTTCCTACTATGACAAGTCAAAATGTGCTGTGAGGAAGTATACCTGGAACTGATAAACAGAATGCAGCCTGCGCATTTCCGTACATGACGTGTCAAAATAGCTGCCATGGCAGCCCTCTCCTTCTAATCACCTGATCTCCCCAGCTGCCTGTCTCACCTGTTCCCCATTTGCTAATTAGCAAACATGCAATACTCATTATTCACCTTTAGCTGCCATAGAGCTACAGCCATTCCTGCTTCCCTCTTATTATATTACACTAAACTTGTTTTTGCCTGTAAATTAATTAAACTGAATACATGAAACATGTTACAAGATTAGTCTTTTTATAGTCTTGTATTGAAAATCACAGTCTCTGGTGTTAGAACCTGCCAGTCCATTGCCGACTTAAAGCTTATTGACTTTACTTTAAACCATTATCTGTTTTTTCTTGCAGTGAAACCTGTAAACACAATACAAACATTTTATTGTCTTTAGCAAACAGCAGCAGATACAGAGCAACATTAATATTAATTTGGAGTCATAACTCCAATTAACTAACGTAACAAACTCTTGAGGAAAATAATCGCTTTTTAGTCTTAAAATTGCTATGCTCTGTTCTCCAGCTAGTTGATAATTTGTCTGTCTGCTGTTTTTGTGCTGGACTAGCAGTGGGTTTATCAGCTTTTTTCTAAAAACTCTACTACTGCTAACTTATACTGCATCAACAGATAATATATCTGACTGCCATTATATGTCCTGTCTGCCCTATACTGTAACTAATACCAGTAAAATCACATTATTTTTCAGAAGCACCCTCAGTGATTTTATGCTGCAACCGAGCCTGCTTTGATAATTGTATCAGGTTCTTTGTTACGTTTAACGGTAGCCGAGGAACCAGACAAATCTGCGAGCTCATGTTTTATTTACTCAGGCAGATGTGTCTGGTCCCCCCCTTCCAGCAGCCTGAGACGTGCCGGGCCAATCGCAGCCATTTATCTAATATGGGACGCTTTTGAGAGGATGACTGTAGAGAGGAGTGCTGTTGAGGCATTTTCGAAAACAACCAAGATGGCTGCAACTGATGTGGATCTTTCTGATATCGCGTCAGTATTTAACTATAGTCTGGCTTACCAGATGTACAGTGCAGAGAGAAAACCTTGCATCCGACGCCTGAGACATGCGGATGCAGGCAGCTCGTGCAGCCAGAACATACAGCGCAATCAGGCGTTATTTGTTTCCCACCCACTTTGTACCAAGTCCCGCCCTAATGTGGTGTGATTGGCTGATACTACTGTGCTGTGATTGACTATCTACACCGGGTGGACCTGGTCACTGGTCGCTCAGCACCATCACATGTTGATAACGTCCGTTGGAAATCCCAAATGAACTTAGAGGTTATCGACTAATTCACATTTGCGATTTGGGGCCTGTTCTTCATACGTGCATAACCGAGTTATCCAGATAAGAATTTTCACGATTTGACACAAGTCTGGATTTTGTGGTTCTTTGAAGCTGGCTTTATCTTGAACTGTTGTCAAGGCAACAAGCCCTTGGTCTGACGATGTCAGGCTAGTATATAACAGTAGCTATCCTCAGCTGTTACACAATCTACAATATTTCAGTCTGTGTGAATCTGTGACCATGAGCACATTCCTCCAGCAGAAGTCCTGATGAAACATAAATTCCAACTCTATTCTCAGTAAAAATGTCAGTAAGCCCACGTCCTTTAACTGACACACCGCCACACCGCCACTCCACTGTGCACAAGCTAATGGATTTATATATATATATATATATATATATTTCAATATGTATATATATAATTCACAATAGAGCTTTTTTAGAGACTTTGCAGTAGGTGTACCGCTTGTTTGAATTCTGACTACATAAGGGTTAATCTAAGCAAGGCTGCAGTGGGAGCTTCAGGGGGCTCACAGAAGAATGTCATGAAGGTGTGTGTAACCTTGTGAATGAATGTATGAAGGCACAGAATATGTCTTGGAAGTCTACTGAGGACAAAAGATTTTGAAGATTGTGTTTCATGTATTCTATCTGATCTGAGTAGTAGATGCAATCATGGAAGAATAGAGCAGGCCTGCTTTCTCAACACACCCACCATACATTATTCAAAGAAACTAAGAAGGTATACTTTATTAATCCTGCAAGGAGAAATTTTTTTCACACTGTTTTTATATATATTCATACATACACACACACACACACACACACACGCACACACACATGCATTATGTATGGAGAGATGTCAGAGCGAGAGGACTGTCTCACAGGATGGCACTGAGCAGTTGGGGATCGCTGCCTTGCTCATTGACACCTCTCCAGTCCACACTCCATACTTGGTCCATGCGGGGACTTGATCCAGCAGGCCTCCGATTCCTAAGCCAAGTCCCCACAGACTGAGCTACTGCCGCCCTGTGTAATTAGAAGTATGTTGCTTCATTCTTCCATGATTGTGTCTACTACTCAGATGAGAATACATGAAACAGCTAGCAGCTTCAGATGGCTATTATACATTGTATGGTGCACTCTTTCAGTCAGTTTACCTGTAAATGTAGTGCACTGTTATCACAGTCAGGCAGAAATGGCCTGGAGGCTTTCAGAAATAGAAGCGCATCTTCCCTGCGTGCTTGTATAATTTACATTACATCCTGCTTGTCTCTCTCCAAAACACACATATAGCAAGATAAAAGTGGAATTGAAAAGTGTTTTGTTTTATTTATTGTATAAAAGTAATGTGGGTAAAACTGAGGACAAATCAATTCAAGACTGCAATATTATTCTGCAGTCTAGACATGCTGTAAGCCAGACTTTGTTGCTAATTTTTAGGGGATTTCAACGATGTAGCTGTGCACGATAAATATAGATGCTGGTGCTCATGCTATTGAGGACACCTGTCTTTAAAAGTCAAAGCTGTAACAAAGCAAGAAGGTGGGACATATAAATGAACGTTACATTCAAGCCAAACGAGTTCACACAATGCTGATTAAGTCATACTGTATCGCTGCCAGGAAAAGCTCTCTGTATTTCGCAGTATAGGAGTTCCACGCTCGAGCTTCTGAATGTTACGAGTTGTGAATGAGAACGGAGCCTAAAATGACACGCGAAAAGCTTGGAAGGTATTATGGTACAGATCCACAGGGGGGTTTTTCCACGTCAGGGATCGCCACGTTCCCCAGCTGTGCCTGAATAGTTGTAAGTTTCTCTTCCTTGACCAATGATCAACAACGAAAACATCCAGGCTCCGCCTTCTACAACAGCACTGCACCTGATTGGCGGATGCTTTCACTAGTGGGCTGTCTGCTCCCGGATTTCAAACCATCATGGCGGCTCGTTTGGAAACTTTCTCTGACATCACGAAAATAGTTCACCGAAATGTGTTTCTGAAAACATTTTAGGCAAGAAATAAGGTATGCAGTGCTGAATCTGTCTTCATTTTTGAGAGAGTTTTATAAGTTTCACGAGACGGCGAGTCGCACTGGACGCTGCTCATTTGCATAAAGTAGTCTGGAACTCAACTTCATGCAAATGAGGAGCGTGCAACTCGACGCCCCGTAATTCGCCGTGGTGCTACTACTTGCACGGCTGCTTACATAGACAATGAATGTAGTGTGGAAATTAAGCTGGCTGTGGACACATGCCTTTACATGACACATGCAACAGCGGTGAAAAGTAACATGCTATTTATACACTTACCCATGAGATCACATTGCAGCAAGATGGAGAGGAGAGGCGCTTAACTTAAAGGCATGTGATTTGTGAGGAGATTAAAGTCCTATACTGCGCTGTTTTGTAATAATATCTCACTGGAGTCTAACAGTTTGTTTTCCCTACTTGTTCTCCCACTTCAACATGCAACCCTGCACCCTTCCACTCCCATCACCCCGACCAAACTTCCTCTACAACCTTTCCCTCCCTGTGGATTGTGGCGGTGAGCACGGTTGGCATTCAGCTGCAGGAGAGAGGGATGTGGAGATAGCTCATCATGACAGCAGTGCCAGGTGAGTTGATTGGCACAGCTGGTGCTTATTGACTAATTACATTCTCCTTTAAATGCAGCAGTATGCAGGACCTCTGATGACTGCCACACACCACAGACACCACGGACAGAGGGCCGCAGATAACGTTTACTGAACTGTGTTAGAAACTGTGAGCTACTGGGCTGTGGGCCAGAGCCGGGAAAACCGAGGCACACGGTGAAAGAGTTGTGTATTTATGTTAAAAGTGTGTAAAGTCTATGAACGGACTGTCATGTCTGTGTTCTGTGCTGGGGGAACTCACGATGGCAGCGAGACCTGCTGCATCCATAGTCCAGTAACTCTTCATCTATGTGATCAATAACATAAACATGAGCAAAACGCCCACACTTTCTGTAGACTATAATCCACAGCAGTCCTCTCTGTCACTCTCTAAATAAAGCATAAAATGCCAAAAAATATCTTAAAAAAAAAAAATCTTTCACACCAAGGCTGATGGGTTTGATTTTTTTAATTGATGTGTGATTTATTCGCACAAATTATTCATGTTTGGTCTGAAAAGACTTTAACATGGAATTTACAACCAATTCACAGAGTTAGTGCTAATTAACTCGCTACCTACAGCTAATACAAATCTGCCAGTGACAGTTTGTCAAAATAGCGAACATGCAACAACAGAAAGGTTGAAAACAATTATAAAATGATGACTGCATGTGGTTTAATGATTTTTATGCCACTTTGCATCGCCCGCCGTGAATTCAAGTCTGCGTCTTTGTGTTGACTTTGTATGTAATCACCGTGTGAAAAATGTACTTCGCGTTTGGTCTGAATCACCTTCTAAGAGGTGAATTACACTTAAAGTAGATTATGTGAAAGACTTGTTACAAACTAACTTTTTGAAATTCAAATCCAACCTTCATGAGAAATGTGAGGTTTCATGACCTCAGCCATGGTTAATATATTTAAATGCATACCAGTTGCATAGTCATTTGAATGGATATTGGATATTGAATGCTTTCACATTCTTTGTTCCCAGATACAGGCATATCACTTTGGCAGAAAGATGGATGAGCTGTCTCATTTTCATTTTAATGAAAACAGATGGGAAGTATCAGTATCAGTACCAGCGCAAACATTGTTTCCGGAGCTTGATTTGATACCATTATGATTTTGCCATTTTGTAACAACTCAATAGTTTGCTAATGGCTTTGCTAGTGTTAGAAGGAGGAGAGAGAATTTTGGAGGCGTGTAGTCTACACATGTGTGTATTCTGCTTTCCTTCTCCACTTCTGACATGCAAACATGCAAACATGCTCCCCCTTGCCTTCAACTCAAGGGCAGCTCAGCACTAGCATGATTTGATATGCTAATGCCGGATGTCATGCATGGACATGATAATGAGTCATTTAGCGCCTGACTTCTCTGATTTCTATTGACACTACTGGTACACCCAGAGGACAAGAATTTTCCCTGTCTCCCTTAACTCATCATATAGATTCACCACTGACATGGCAGTATCATATATTTCTCTGTTAAAGTTGAGTACATTTCAGCTGGAGAAAGCTTGATAGATGGAGTCATACATCTGACTGAATAGCATGCACTATTTCCTTTCCATCAAGTTTCCCTAAAGTTGCACCCAAAGGATGATATTTTGCAATTGTCAAATTCAACAACAACATCTCTTTCCAGAAGCGACATCCTGATAATTCAATATAATAAACAGACCTCGCTATGGACATATTTCGTTTTTACCTTTGGTAGAAAGTAGTTGCCAATGAAAGCAGGATTTGTGGATTATCCTGAGTAATTGTTCACATTATACGCTGTACAGCAGTGAAATGGAAGTGGACTGTAACAGAGAAAAAGTTGCATTTGACAAGTATTAGGCAAACAAAGAGAGAGAAAGTGAGATAAGAAGTTATTAAATAAGAGAAGGCATCATATATTATTAATTTATATTTAGATGAATATAGGCTGGAAATGCCTGCAGCACTTTAAGAAATACAATTGAATGCAGTAATAACATGTGCGTGCGTGCGTGCAAGTGTGCGTGCCTATAAATTTAACCATAGGATATAGAATAGAAAAATGAATTGACAGATGGTTCTGTAAAGGCCAGGGCTGAGAAATGAATGGTCTTTAGCTTTTTTTCAGACAGGTTTTATGCTGACCTTTATGCAGACTTTGATATGGACAACTTTGATATAGGTACTTATATCAGTAAGAAATATGGTGTAAGTGGTGGAACTGGAGATCAGGAGGTCTCCTTTGAGTCATCAATATCACAGCAAACTGCACACTGGCCATAAGATGATTATATCTATTAGCTGGTGCAAAAATTCCATGTGTTTGAATAAAAACCAGGGCTACTGCAAAGTCTATGAACAACTTCTCCAACAAAGTGAACCCACTGTGCCTCTGTAGCTCCATAGATTCATAGATGCAGAAAGCTGCAAAAAGCTTCTATTTTGAAACTTGGCACAAGCACAAAAAAATGGACTTGGGCTTGACAATAGACTGTATATAAAAAAGGAAGACACATCTCCACTTCCTCCCGCTGTACAAAAATGAGGCCAAAATATCTGGATGTTCCTCCTCTCTAATACGTCCCATATGAGCATTATCCTCATATCTAAACGTTACGTTCACAGTTTTAAACATGCCGTTAACGTTATTGCAGTAGGTTTAGGTTGGCAGGGTTAGAAAAAAATGTCATAGTTTGGGTTAAAATCAATATATTTGAGACATTAAATCACTTCCGTGCATCCACGTGACTTCCGGGTGTTACATTACATTCAAAATAACTGTAATAAACACTGTTTAATTTTATTTTCAAACGGGACATGAACACCAGCCTCCTGGGTGAAAGTCCTGTGTTTGAAACATGTTTCTCGCTTTAAATACTCCATTACATGACTTCCTGCTTTCTGAATATCTACGAACACTAGAGGGCACCGCCTAACAATAGAACGTCAATATGGGTGGTAATTACTCCGACCGCTAGGGGCGCTATTTTCGTAAGTGCTCATATGGGTTGTATTACAGAGTAGGAACAAACGACAACTGCTGTGGTTTTGCTCTGGAGGACAGGCTGCTAAAGGAAATGTTTGTGCTGCTGAATACTGGTACATTTCTAGTTGCATATGGCAATACAATCATGGTGGCATACTTTAAAAAGGCAGTGCAATTACAAAATGATTATAAATTATGGAAAATACTGTAAGTATAAAGCGACTTGAAAGGAAGACTGGTGGTGAACTCATGCCTCTGACAAAATGTATCTGACTGTTCCATTAACATGCAAACATCGTTGCTTAGTGTAATATACCTGCTGTTTGCAGAACTGTCACCAGCACACCAGGAACACGTTTGATGTGAAAGTGAGAAAGACACAGAGATATTATTGCAGATAACCCTGGGATTTCTTGATGACTAGCGCACAAGTATTAAAAGCGGACTGTGTCCTCTGGGTTTTGTAAGCAATATTTATCTAATGTCTGTGTAATCTACATCTGATAGAAATGGAATCTCAATCAGATGCAAAGCCATCGAGGCGCTCTGGGCATGAGGAGAGGAGATAAAGACAGAAGGAGATAGGCAGAGGCGTCTGGGAAGGCTGTGTGATATAAAGTAGGTGAAACATGGACAGGCAGAGGATAACAAGGTCTGGATGGAAAGAAAGACAAGACACTCACGGAAGGTGAGTTAAGATTCGAAACATGCGTAGAGGACCCACTTCCTGATCACAGAGCTCATTGCCTAGTGTCATGGCTGTCTGACTTACTACATTATTGAGTTATTTTCGAAGGTACCAAGCTGCCCTTGAACAACCCCTGGAGTGCCACTGTTACAAACCCTGGTGCAAACTAGGAGTAAGGGAAGCAACATACAGTCGTCTGGCATGCACAGCCATTTATTGTTTGTGGTGAGACTGGCGACAGAAATGAAAGTCACAGCTGCTTTACTGCAGATTGTACAATGAACAACAGATAAACGAGTCAATTGTGGAAATTAAATGAGAAAGGGCTGCAGGTGGCGCCAAAACATGAAACAATCAAAACCAAAACATACCTAACAGCCCAAACCCCAACCCTAACCTCGGCAGACTTTGTCACCGCAATAGTGTCACAACCGTGCAAGATACAGTCATGAAACTTTACAGGTGTGTGGTTGAGATCAAAATGAAGGCTGAGCTCATAGATGGGTGTGGTCTGAGCGAGGGTGCCATTCAATTTGACGTCAATTTCACTGGCACCAATTTATGTTCAAATGCATTAACTTTAACGATCTTTATTGTCTAAAACATGTTTGTCCCTTTGCCTGTATCAAACTATTCACAAAGCTCTGATTAGATCATCGAGTGACCTTTGTAAGAAGTTGGTAAAAAAGCTTTTACGTTTAGGGCTCCTTCTAATTTTTAAAACTACTTTGTTTTCTCATCTTAAAACAGATTGCCAATGTTTCCAGTAATGCCTAGTACTCTCTCTCTCTCTCTGTTATTTTGTTTGTGTGTTTGTTTGTTTGTTTTGTCATTGTGCTATATAACATTATGTCTAGTACTGTTTTGTTTTCCATTTGTTTTGTGAGTGTTTGTTTGGGACCCCCTTGAAAACAAGATGATACATTTCAAGCGGTTTATCCTGACAAAATACATTTCTATACATTATAAAAAATAACCTGTAACCCCACAAACTATTGTAGGCAATGATGGGCTCCTTGGCCTTTGAAATAATGCTCAGTTACTAACCTACTGTAGATAGTAAGCTAATTAGCCATAGGCTACATGCTAATGATTGCAGCTTACTGTACATTAGAGCAGACAAACTGTCTAGTGTTGCTCTTACATTACAGCCACATGCGCACCACTACAGCATGGAGAAATCCAAACCTTGTCAGGCCTTGTTGTTGTTTAGTGAATGCTCAAATAAACAGTATGTGTTACAGGTCAATCTGACTTGCTGGATGGTTATATGAGAAGAGCACATCTGACAGGAAGTGTTCTAATATTGTATAGTGAAGTTTCCTTAAAAAATGCAATGTTCTCTCTATTTATACATCTTATTTCTTTCATGTTGTTTTCCTTTCCCTGCTCTCTTCTTGTCTCCTCTTCTCTGCAGACGTGTTTATTCCTCTGCTTTGCCTTAGATTGGTTAAGCTGTCCGTGGCAGAGTAGCAACACGGTTGTTTGTGATGTCTCTATGGTTGGAAGGAGGACAGCGAGAGGCTTGATTGATCCATTAATGTTCCTTTGGTCTTCCATTTCAAGGCTGCGCAAACACTCTAATGCGTGTCTGCACGTGTGTTTTGTATTTCTGGGCTAAAAAGGTGTGTGTGTGTGTGTGTGTGTGTGTGTGTGTGTGTGTGTGTGTGTGTGCGTGCGTGCGTGTGTGATAAGGTTTAACTTCATTAAAATTCTGATGTAAAAACCCCCCAAGATGTCTTGACAACAGTTCTTAATCCGTTATTTCAAACCACCTATGGAGGTGGTTTCAGATGTGTTTTATGACACATCAAAGTGAAAACACATATTTTTCAAACCACATGTAGCATATATGAGAAGAATAAATATTCAGTAGTTAATAATATCCTCTGCACCACAGTCTGCATAACAAGAATGTAACATGTTCAGTTAAGTGTTGTCGAGAGCTTTTATGGTAGAGATGTTGTGTGCAGGAAGCCTTTCCTGTCTTTGTTTTTTATAAGAAAGTGTAGTGCCATAGGTTCTGTTGCATCGGGTGTGTGGCAGCAGAATCTCACTCCTCTGATACCCGTTTTCCACCAACATGGAACAGGTTCTGTAGGTAGTTTTGAACTGTTCGGAAGAACCATAGCGAGTTTGGTGGAAAAGGGGCATGACAGCAGTGGACTATCAGGCAACCTGAAGGTCTTTTCAGGATAAAGTCAGAGAGCAGTAGGCTACGTGGCAGACTTCCTGGTGGAGGAGCTGGACTGCTGTCCACTCATTTGTGCACCGAATGCTGCTGTGTAGCTGAAGAGATGGGCTGAAATTCACATTTTACTAAGAGGGCTTATTTTCTATTACATTACACCATTTATTTAGTTATTTAGTTTTTACAGGTGGCGTTCTCTTCACACAGCGAGTGCTGTGTAGATGTTCAAGTGATGGCAGCTCAGTGTCAACAATGTCCTGTGCTGTTTTCACAACACGCTGGAGGGTTTTTTTTTTGTCAGCTTTGGTGCAGCTGTTGTACCAGGCTGTCATGAAATTTATTAAGATGCTCTCTGTGGTGCATCTGTAGAAATGCACAAGCAGCTTTTGGGGGAGGCTGGCTCTCTGTAGCTTCCTCAGAAAATAAAGGCGATGATGTGGCTTACCCACCACTGCTGAGGTGCTGACAGCCGAGGAGAGGTGCTCTGTGACGGAGACTCCCAGGAACTTGAAGCTGGGCTGGGGACTCTTCCTGCAGCCTCTGAGTCCTAAAAATCCACAATCATCTCCTTGGTCTTTTGGGTGTTTAAGACCAGGTTGTTGTTGGTGCACCATGTCGTTTGGTTCTGAACCTCCGACCCTGTATGCAGTTTTATTATTGTCTGGTGAGTCTGATGACTGTCGTATCATCTGCAAATTAAAAAACGTAGATACCTCACAGTTTTAGAGCCAAAGACGTTTTGCACTGTGGACCAACGTAGCTATTACACATTTTGATGAAAGACTGTTGATACGAGGTTGTAGCCAACCCAGTTTGCTCTGACCTCCAGTGATTTCAGTAGTGGATTTAGCTTGTTCTATTTGTATGTTCATGAAGCAGTTTGAGATGTGCCTGTGATCAGGGTCTGTATGCTGTAAATGAATCCTGACATACTGACAGTCTGTCATGATTCACCTGAACACCTCACCACAAATCTCAGGCTCCTTGATATTGTTCACAAACACCATGTAGAAAAACATGCAGAGAGGCAGAGTGAGACAGGGGCAAGAAGTCAAGAAGAAAAAGTAACAGATGCTTGATGGTGAATAAGTAGCAGAGTACAACACATGAATATGCTCTGCAGGATCCATCCATCTGCCTGCTTCTCCATCTCTCTCTACTTGTATTGATTTAATCAAGATCCCACCAACACTCCACTTCCATATGTGTGTGGGTGTGTTGGCGGAGCTCCTCCAGACACTTTGCATGTGGAGTGAGGGAACAGGGATTTCATTAAGTGTAAAAGGCTGACTTTATAGTGATCAATATCCCTGCTCATCGGTCACCTGCGGTGGCCTAACTGACCGCAGCGTCGAGATGGATGAAGGGACTAGAATGGAGAAAGAAGGGAGCGGCCGAGATGGAGTGGAAATAGAGAGGAAGGGGGGTGTTTGGGCTGATGAAAGTACGGGTAAATAGACAGAAAGAGACAGATGAGGAATAATGAATTGCATTGACCTCACAACCTCTTTCTACAGAGAGGAATAACACATAAATACTGCATCTGCTGTTACTACAAAATGGCTACAATCGCCAATTGCCTTTTGTTGAGTTAAAATGATCAAACACATACCTGATTAAATGCATGTTAATTTCATACAGTATATTTTCACTGCATACTTATAGCTACCTAGGGCTGATGAGAAATCTTCTCAACAAGGTGCCTTTTACGGCCGCTTTTTGCAATTGTTGTTAATTATGTAGATTAAATTCACGCAAAGATCATTTTTTAACTTATTTTCGCTCATGCCTGGTGTGAAAGCCATTACATGCGCAACAGTCTTTAAACTGCCATCGTTTCACTTAAAGGATCACACTTACAGGTTTGAATCCATAGCTACAAATTGTGTGTTCTTACTAATGTATATGATTAGCTTTTTGAGCGACTCCCCTTCTTCAAGACAGCCAAAGTGCCAATTACATGTACATTAGCATCCATGTTATGTATGCATAATGTATAATGTTTCTCTGTTTGTTTATGTGTTGCTCGCTACATCCTGGTTTCAGAAACCTCGATAAGCCCTTATTCTAGTTTTGAGAAACCTAAATATGCCAGAGCCAGAGTTGTAGTTGCGTGCATACGCAGCTATCCAGAACAAACAAATATGGCAGCTTGGTCATTTCGGTCTTGGTCGTTTTGGGAGTCATCGGCAAATTACATATTCTGTCGTTTAGGTTTGAGGACGTGTTGTACAAAACATATGACCACAGCACTACTAGAGGTCAAACACAGGTTTCTGATAACTGTGTGCAGGTGCATCCTCAACTCAAGTTAGGTAGTTAGTCAGTACAACAAAAAATCAGATGATCAACAATGTAACGATCTATGATGCTGTAATGACAGAGAAAAGATAACTCTGCTACATGATCAACAGTCTCATCTTCCATTATCAGATAAAGACACCAGATCTAACAGAATGTAAGTGCATGCAGGGGCAGGCATCTAAAAAAGCAAAGATCATCCTCAATTGCTGAGGTAACCCAAACATGAATCATATATAAAGGTAGGCTTATATGAATCTTGTGTGTTCCATGTCCACACCAATGTGATCCAAAACTATATGTTAGTATGCATGTAAACATACTGTATGATTTTCAGTCATTTCACTATGAACATCAACAATTTAGAGAGGCTTGAAAATTGCGAGAGACAGGCAATCCATCACAGCGAACATTTCATCGCCTTTCTTCTTTCTTTTTTTTTGTCCAACGTGTTATCATTCCCTGGGAATGCAAATCAACTCGGCTTTCTGATGGCATGCGGTATCAGAGTGTGACCCCTGAGTAATTGAATAGCGTGAAAAGGTGTCGGCGTCTGTATGAAAGTCTCCACGTGGAAAGTCTCTCTTTTATCTGCACGCTGCCTGGATAAAGAGGACTCTCAGTGGGGAAGATTTCAGATTATGTGAAAACAGTAGAGGGTAAGCAGGTGGGCATCCGGAGAAAATTGAGAAAATTGTCAGCCCCCATCCTTGCACTACGATAGTCACTATCCAGCCTCCTAAAGACACAGCAAGGCCAATTAACCTCCCTCATTACCGCTGCTATAGGCCTTCCGCTCCAAAGGATAGAGAGAGAGATGGGAAACAGGATGGGGGAGTGGCTCAGGGGTGCGGTTGCGGGTAGTGGGGTGTTGATGGGTGGCAGTGCAGTAGAGGGAAGGAATAAATCAGCGGAATGGAAATAAGAAAACGCAATTTGTCACACCATTGTCGGCTTTTGCTCTCCCCTCTCTCCTGTTGCAAGAGGAGCATGGATTCACGAGGCGAGGCTCGCGCGGCAGCCCAGCTGCTGCTGCTGCTGCATCTATTTAAATGAGACTCACAGCTTCATGAAGTGAGACCACGTATCCTTTCAATATGCAGCTCTCTCTGGATGAAGGGAGGTAGACACAGAGACGAGACGGAGGGAGCGTGGTGCGAGCTGATCTGAGGGAGGGAAATAGAGTAAACCGATTTTTGAAGACAACTCTGCGGATGCATGAGTGAGACTGAAAGTGTGGAGGAGGTCTACAGCCTTAATGGGTCCCCGGGACGCAAGTAGCGACTGTAAAAGGCAAACCGTGTTGACAGGAAAAGCCATTGACTCATTACTCAGTTTGACTGTGTAAGAGAGGAAAAGTAAGAACAAAAGTCTCTCTCAGCATGTGTTGTATATTTCATCAGATAAAGGAATCTTTCTGAAGAGACATTCATTAAGAAAGCTCGTCTCTTGTGCTATTAGGAGGTTTCAACTTTAGATGGAGTATGATTTACACACCTGTGAGCTTTTAATGAAATATTCATTAGTAGCAGGACTTCATAAATGATCCAGAAGTATTCTATTACAAATATTGATAAGAGAAAGGGGATTCTGATCCTTTTTTTGGGGCGATCAAGAGACTGGGTTGTATAATGTCTTCTGTAGCTGCGAAGGAGCTTCATCAAGTCTGAGAAAATCACCCTGCTGGTCCTATTATATTTGAAAGTAACCAATGTAAGGTACTGTAAATTGCAAATGCTGTACATTTTTGTCTCTTCTTTCTTCTCAGAGGAAGAAAGATTTTTGCTTTGTCATTTAAACTTTGCTGAAGGATGAACTAAAGCAAGTAGAAACAATGTGTGTCAGAACATCTTTTTTGCTAAATCTCTCAGCATCTGGTTAGTTTCCCAACTGTCAAAAGTGTGAGAAGTGTGACTCATGCACAGTAGGAGGCACTTTCTATTAGCAGCGAGAGGGACAGAAAGGTGCTTCCAGAAATGTCCAGGTGGTCCAGATATCAAGGGCAGAACATGAAGAGAGGGAAGGATAAATGAAGGGTGATTTGTGAGTGATCATCACCTCCGGTCCCCGGACTGTTTACCCGATCAATGAACTCTGCAACAGAGCCAGCTGAGTACGTGTGTGTTGTCCCATATTGTAAAAAGTGAGATTTTCATGTTTTTTTTCTTATAAAGCTATATAAATTCCATGAAAGTATCAAAACGAGAAAAACACACAGCCTGTATTCAGAAACTCTGACTTTAAACGAGCCGTCAGGACTTCTGTTAGAAAGTGCAGCTACAGTGCCGTTACAGTCATTCCCCAGCTGCAATGATGGTGCAGAGACACTGAGAGCGCAGATGCAGGAGACCCGGAAATGCTGACCAATCAGAGCAGACTGGGCTTTTTTGGGAGGGGGGCTTAAAGAGACAGGCACTAAAACTGAGCATTTCAGTCAGAGGGTGAATACAGGTATATTCAGACAGACAGTACAAAATAATGTGTTTTTTGGGGGGTTTTTTACATTAAAGCATGTAAACATAGTAGAAATATGTCCCCTTTAACTTTCATTCAACTTTGCGTGCGTGCGTGCGTGCATGCGTGCGTGAGTGCATGAGAGAGACAGAGACAGGGTGAGAGAGAGTTTTCACACTCTCATTTCAATCTGTCTGGCAACTGTATCAGGCCTAGAGTGGCTGTCACCCTAGGGTGATGCCACTGGTACCTCTGCCTGTTTACCTCTTTTTCATTCAATAACCCAATCTGATACAAGACGTCAGGTCAACTAATACTGACTAATTGCAGTGGATGTGGGGGGGGGGTGGTGGATGCCATCAGCAAGCCAAATGAGTTTTAATTACAGCCTATAACCAGATATAGCAGATCTGTCAATCTCCCAACTCGCTCCGCAACTGGGACAGAATGGGTGAGCTGAAAGGAATAGGAAGGAGAGAAAGGGTACGGAAGAAGAGAGAGAGAGGTACGGTGAATTAGAAAAGCAAGGAGAAGAGGGTGTTTGGCCGGCCAGCACATCATTGTAGCATTGTTCCAACTACGTCTAACAATTCCCCTCTGAGTGAAACTCTGCTGCCCTCTAAAGGTTACATCGTGCAAAATATAGGCAGATTCCAAAGGCAGTGTGTATCCCTGTGACAGTGTGTGGCAATGCACACGTGGAACATGTGTGCATGCGTGTGTCCCGATTGCTCGTAAAACCGTGAAGCCCTTTGAAGACAGACCAAGGGATTGGACGGGCCGTGGGTGCGGGGTCGGGTTACCAGGCGGTGGAGAAGGAGGAGAATGGTGATGATGTGAGGTGAGAAGCATGAAGGAGGGCCGGCCACAGCAGCCAGGTAGAATGGATTAACACACTTGGATGAACTCTCCCCTCACACCCACCACACACACACACACACACACACACACACACACACACACACAGGAAAGTCAATGACCTACAGGTAATGCCAGCCTTTGGGAGTTTTTTTTTTTTTTTCTCTCTCCTTCTCAGTTTTAACTGAAAATCCCACTTTCCTCACATCATCACTTACCTGCTGTGACTCGACCACGCAATGACATTTAGAACATGTGTGCAAAAGTCCTCATCATAAAAAATGACTCAAGCCGAAAAAGCGGGATGCATTGATTTCCCTCAAATGTCAGGAGTAAGTGTTACAATAAAATGCCACACCCTATAAAATTCCAGAGGACACATCTTTCAACGTGAGCTGATGCCCTAAAAAAAAAAAAAGAAAATAAAGTATATTGACTTTTTGAGGCAAATAAATGACTGTTTCATTTTAACACCACACCAAATACACTTTACTTACTTTACTGAAAAGTTGGTTGTAAAGTAGAATTTTTTTCAATGAGCATCTGAAGCTGAGCATACACTGTACAATTTTTAGAAATGTTAATTCCAACTCATACTGTATGAGCAGATCGTCTGCAATGTAAAGCCAAAGCTCATGATTTAAGAGCTCACACTGTACAGCCTGATTGTCAAACCACGGCCTGAGAGCTCACACTGTACGTGTAAAATAGAAAATAAAACGGCCCGTCTGCCCCTGAGGACTGTTCTGGTTAAAATAAGTTGTGCGGCTCAAATATCATGTAAGAAACGGGCACAACTCATACAATGTATGCTCAGCTTTACTGTGAGCAGTTGGGTCCTAAAAGTTTCTTCAAAGCAGTTTTGGTTATTTTACATGAGAGCTTTCTGTCTATGCAGCTGTTTCCATGTTTTTCTTACTGGTTTGAAGTGGGCTGGTCTCTGGTGGGAAAATGTGATGCCATATACTTTTGTTCATCAGAATTTAGCAACATTTGAATACAAATCTGGTGACAGTTTTTTTTGGGGGGGGGCTACTGTCAATCAAATATGATCAAACCACACCCACACCCGTTTTGATGAAACAGATCGGCACTTTTGAGTGTTGAATACTTAATAAATTATACCAATGGATGTTTTTTTTTCTGTAGTTTTCGTGGCCTTTAAGCTTGGTTCAGTGGATTTTGTAGTGTATTAAACACCAACAAAGCTTTAAGGAGCCCCGGGGGGGATTTTTCCATTGGATTTTGGATTATTGCAGAAAATAAGCTCTGTGGTGAACACAAGTTTATGATACTTGATACTATGATTTTAGAAGCGTAAATGCAATTTACCAGAAGTAAAAAGCTAACGCTATGCTATAAATGGACTACACCACGGTTGCAGGACTCACCGTCGCCACTACTAAACTGACGGTGACGTTTAACGTCGCCAATAATCTCTGTCGTCTCTTTTGGCCACTTGTTAGCAACCACCTTTTTAAACACAAGTAAAAGCTTTAAAATTCACAAGTAGTACCGACATATTTTATGTCGTAGAACAAAATGTCAAAATCTTTTGTCGCTTGTGTTAACCACAGACCTTATTTCAGGCATCTAACCAAAAACCCATTTAAAAAAAACCATTGGTTTTGAGGCTAAAACACTAACTCAAAACTGGGGCTCTCTATTTCTCAGCACTTGGCAGAGGTCAGGGGTCACTCAGCCAGACTTATCGTCACAACACTGTGTCCACGCTGGTGGAAAGTCTGGATTCAATGTGCTTTCACTCCTGGATAGAGAAAAAAACTCCCTGGCCTGTTTGTATTTACTTAAACCAATCACACTCATCCTGGGCGGAGCCACGCCCCGACGGTGTCTCTGCAAAATAGTGTCGGGAGGGAACCCGTTTCGGTGTAACACATAGATGAAAATGTTGTGAACATTATTCTTTGTAGATCTTTACAATCATTCACCAAAAGAACAGAGCAGACCTGCCTTATTGCACAATCCAGATCTTCAAAACTTGTAATTTTCAGCATGAAGGTTGATAACTCGTTGCCGTTGTTGAAGTCAGGCTTTATCCAGACACGGTTCACATAGTAAGCCAGACTACAGTTCACTGTATGCTGGCTGGGACTACAAATGAATGGTTCAGTAAGAGTTTTTCCATCATGTTTGCATCTCAAAAATTAATTACATTGCCTTTGAGGACACTACTGGTGGATTGAATATGACTTGGCACATTTGTGCGCTCCCTGTTTTCCTCGGTGGCACCATGATCACAAGAAATATTGGACAGAGTTGGAATGGGTTTGTGTTCTGTGCCAATGTTTATTCTCTATACCATTTAATAAAATCAAGTGTGCCAATGAAATGACATGCAATTGAAGCACTTCATTTGGGAAAAAGACATGACATTTTTGGAGCTCTTAGCTAAATGTGACATTATATGAATATATTGAAACCATTTGCAATCAAAACACAATTTCACTGAACTATTTAAGTGGTTTTGGAATGCCACGTGTTTGCTGTCACTCACTTTTTGTTGTTGACACAACACTGGTTTATTTACCATGTTGTGATGGAATCACATCAGCTGTGACGCCAAATCAGGCCAGGGGCGTAAAGTCGGTGGGGTAATGGGGGACAATGGCCCCTTCTCTACTCCCCTACTCCCGGCTCCCTTGCTCGGATCATCACCATGCCATCATTTTGATCTCAACGACACCTGTAAAGTTTTGTGACTGCATTTTGCACGGTTATCAGGCCAGGGGCGTAAAGTCGGTGGGGCAATCGCCCCTTCTATACTACCACCCTACTTATATATAGCGTATTCCTATTTTATTTATACTACTTGTATTACTATCTGTTTCATTGTTGTTACTCAGTCACTTTTCTCCTTTGTTTTTCTTTTCTAAACTCTTGAGCTGCTGTAACATGTGAATTTCCCCATTGTGTGATCAATAAAGTATATTTACGCCACCCTTCCTCGGACCACACCCATCTTGAAACTGCCTTCATTTCGACCTCGACTACACACCTGTAAAGTTTCGTGACGCTGTCGCATGTGTCAAAATCTGTGTGCAGACAGACAGACAGCTGGCAAAGTACTCAAAACTGCCTCTGTGATAGTTCCCGCTGCAGTAGGTGTCTCCTGAAACACTTTTGCCACGATGACGCACACACAGACTCACAAAGTGAAAACAATACCAGTGTACCTCTCTCGGCTGGTAAATATATTATAAATTACAACATATCAGAGTTAATCAGTGATACAATCCAGCACTTACTTCAATCGTACTTTAAACTCGCTGTACAGATGAAGACAAAAGGCTTTTTATATCTCAGACCTTATCAGAATGAATTAGAACATGAAAATGCCACGGTCACCACTCTACCATCACTCTCTGACTTTTCTGGCCACTGCGATCTGTAAAAAATGGATTAGCTTCATTTGTAAGGCAATTTCATCCGAATGAGGGACGAGAAATGAAATATACCGCCGCCATGCACACATGCGCTCCCTATCTTGAAAAAAAAAGAATAAATAAAAGGATTGTCTGAATTATTTTTAGATGAGGCGTGAATTTCCACAGCAGACAGTTTCTAATCAATTGTAATCAGCTCTTCTGCTGCTTTTTGGAAAGTATTGGCTCTAAGACGTGTCAGACAACGAAGCAGTGCAATATTGAACTTGGCTGTGAATCCATTATCAACATGTGCTGGGCCGGAAATGTGACAAAACTGCAATCTGATTAGATAGAAATGAAGACTGGTCTAAGTACACACTGCGCCGATATGGTATTGTCAGTGATCAGAATACTTGCTGTGACATTTGTCTACAAAAAGCTCTGACATAGTTATTGGATTTTACTTGGATCACAGATGTTTCCTGGCATGTTGCCTTAGTTACAATTATCAGGGCTTAAACATCAAATTCAAGGACTTTTCAAGGACGTTCCAGGCCCAATTCCCTATAATTCAAGGACACGGTTCATTACTGTTACAACATTTTATAATGAGAACTAGCAGGCTGCCGTGTGAAACAATGACGCAACTGCAGGCAACTCTATTATGTTTCCAGGGAAATCTTTTTTACTCAACAAAACTACTTGGTTAGGTTTAGGAAAATATCGTGGTTTGGGTTAAAATAAGTACTTTTCTTACATAACAAAATAAAATGACTTCGTCTGTTAGATAACAACATTAACTTTTGTCCGTCCACCTCAACCTCTGTGGAGTTTGATTAAAATCTTGTTTGTAATGCGTCAAAAACAAACGTAATCCGGGAGAAAGATAGGTTTGTCCTTGAAATGTAATTGAGAAAGCAGTTTCATTTTAGGAGACATGCAGACAGCAGAACATAACCTATTTACTAACGTTAAGTAAATAAAGTGTCAAACGAACCTCAATTTCTATTCTTGCACAAAATATATCAATTCAAGCACTTTCAATGTCTATTTTCAAAAACGTTCAAGGCCTTGATTTTTAACCCTCAAATTCACAAACTGTCAAGGATTTCAAGGACCCGTGGGAACCATGAATTATATTTTAGGTCAGTGTTTCCCAAAGTTAGGGTCGGGACTCTCATTGGGTCGCAGAGTAAAATGCAGAACACTGCTATGATATATGAATTAATTTTCCTAATTAAAATAGAAGTGCATTCCTTTTTTGCTATGCTGGTCTGTTCAGTGCGGGGCTTAACATTACACTCAGCAAATTTAATTATTGCTGTGATGTACTTTTATAATGAAATAACTACATTTGATATACGTTTTAAATTTGTGGTTTATCATGATGTATTTTTCTAAGTTTGGGTCCCGGGGAGACACCAAATGTTTCTTTCGGGTCTTGAGCTGAAAAAGTTTGGGAAACCGTTTTAGGTAATTGCATATTCAGATTCCATTCATTCAACAGCCATTTCCAAATTAGCTCCATTTAAAACATGAAATGTGGACTCGTCCTCTTAAGCCTCCACTGAGGAGGTTCGTATCATTTCATTTAGCGGGACTCGATGTGTCCATAAATCAGATTTCACTGCTGTAACGGCTCGCTGTGTGAGCAATTTGTCTTCTTAGTCCTATGGGAAATACCTGACCGACTACTATCAAAAAGTAATTACTTTCACTGTACGACATAATATACCTAAAAAAAAAAAGTTAATTATTAAAAGCTGCTGGACTTTTAACCCAGACCGCTCTGTGGTCACCACCATCGGCCGTTCCTGGACAAAGGTGACTCAAAACAAGCCCGAGCTGCCAGCAACAACAGCTGCGGACTATGTCACCGTTGTTTCCATGGCAACCCATACCAAAGTGTGCATCGTCCTCCATTGTGAGATGGCGTGACGCCGTCAATCTTTTTCCGTGTGTCCCCACGCACACCGAGAGGTCTCTCATTGTCTCCGGTGTCTACGGAGACACTCACACCGTCTGTCAAGGGCATCCTTTAAACAACTGTCCTTTTTATGCTTCTTTATCCCCTCCCCCTCCTCCATTCACAACTGAACACCATCAATCTAGCCATTTACTTTAACTTTATTTCTCACTCCATTAGTTTCTAGGACACAGAGCGGCACACGGAGAGAAAGGTGGGGGAGGAGGGGGGGACAGAGAGAGAAGAAAAAAAAAAAAAGAAGAAAAAAAAAAGTTTGGCTCCTTGGAGAGATAAAATGTAATTTCACAGTCAACTTGCTGTGATATATTATTTCACAACAATGGAGTGTGGGCTGATATGAGCCCTGCTTGGCACCTGTACAGAGCAGTTAGAACGTCAGCGATGGCTCTCTGGAGAGGTAGGTGGTGTGTGTGTGTGTGTGTGTGTGTGTGTGTGTGTGTGTGTGTGTGTGTGTGTGTGTGAAAATTATCACAAAAAAAATCAGCTGAATGGAGGTATCAGGGGGCTCCAGCCTCGTGGATCAGAATGAGCACAGTCAACTGTAAAATATGAGTAGCCATGATACACAGTGGGAAAAAAAATACAGTTTTGTTTAAAGTTATTTAAAATGAAATAATATTTCCAGTCAGTGAATTCATGCGTTTGTGTGTTGAGCTTTTGTGGGGATAGTGTAACAGCAGGTGTATATAATCCCGAGCCAAGAAAAAGAAAGAAAGACACAATCCAATAGTCTCCCATTCATCAACATGTTTGCAGTGAGACAGTTCAGCCAAATGAAAGAATCTAAACATCATTTATTCCAGTAGCTGCACTCATTCATTGCTCCTGCTTCACCATTACACACACTGTTATCCAGGAACATGGCAAAGCATTGATAGATGCCTCGTGCTTCATTAGCTACAGTCTCTCAGCCTGGCAGGCACTTACACAATATCAAACTGCTCCAACCACAAACCCAATGAGGCAAGAAGTCTAACCTATGCACTACATGCAGAAGATGGGATGACACACGTCATGTGAGAAATATTCTAATTTCAATTAGGGCTGGGCGATATAAAATGTCTATATGAAATAAACGCATGGTAAAGGCCATTTTTGCATACTCCATGTTAGCAAAACAGACAGCGCTTCGTGCAAGGATCAGAACGTAAAGCGTCGTGCAAATGACGGAAATATTGCAGGAAACCAGCAGGCGATTTGAGGGGGGATGGCATCCTCCTTTGTTAACTCTTAGAGATCCTGGCTGACATTACTGTCTTTAAGAGGCTGTTTTAAAACTAGAGTGAAGATATTGGTAACATATGAAACTAAAACTAACGAATTCATTGGTACAAACTTATTAGCTTGTTGGGAAGGAGGCTAAATAACGCTGCAAACTTAGGCTATTTTCAAAGGGGTCCCTTGACCTCTGACCTCAAGATATCTGAATGAAAATGGGTTCTATGGGTACCCACAAGTCTCCCCTTTACAGACATGCCCACTTTTTGCTATTCCCATGCAGTATTTGGTAAGGCTGCATGATTCTTGTCAAAATGTGAATCCCAAGAACTGCTCCCCCAAGAACATGTTACGTTTTCCAGTTACAATTATGCAATTTCACATCATTTTGATACATTATTATTATTATTATTATTGTTGTTGTTGTTGTTATTATGAGTAGGGCTGAACAATTAATAGAAATTTTATTGAAATTGCAATATGGCCGACTGCAATTTTCTAATTGCAAGGGTGAAATGTGTCAAAATACCATTTTAAATTAAATATTGTCGTACTGCAGAGATGTCCCGGCCTACAAATCATATTCTACAGAATTAAGAAAATAAATCTTTGTTTGGTACAGACCCTCGCAAAAATCACACCCTGATCATTTTCATATATTTGTCAATAAAAATAAGAATTACCTAAAAATGATCATATCCTTTTAATGCAGATCATATTGCAATTGCAATATCAGTCAAAATAATCACAATTAAATATTTTTTTCAAAATCATTCAGCCCTAACTATGAGCACTCCTTCTAAATATGCAACTCCCCAAAGCAAATATGGCTGAATTGTTGTCCTTCAGAAATGAGATTGTGTACATGCCTGAATCGAAATCACGGTCTTTTAACGATTCATCGTTCAGCCCTAGTATTTGGTATAAATGTGTTATTTTTGCCAAAAATGGTGTATTTGAATACTTCTGCATATTGGGGTCCATAAACAGTCTTGAATTACATAAATGGGGTATCACTGAATAGATGAGACTCTTGTAGATTCAATGAGCCCAATTATATTCATGTGTGATGATGTTGGTCTCCATAGTAACCATTTCATGCTTTCAGCTTTAGGGGAGTTTCTAAGCAATTTCCAGAATAGAAGTGCTCGCCATCCAATCGCCACAAAATGCAATTCTTACAGAAGTCTCCAAATGTCAAAAGCTTTTTAAATCACAGCATGCATTTTTCTATGGTGTTCCTCAAGGTCTTGGTGTCTTAATGAGGTATTTTGGAGGTATTGTTGGCCATTTTTATCAATTCTCGAGTGATAAAAAATAGTAAATGTTGCACCAAATCTCTGTAACAAATAGTAACAACCCAACAATTGCTGCAACAACTTATGCGATATAACTGAACATGGGAATGACCATCATATATCTGGTTGGGAACTGAAAACTGAGAACCGATTAGAACCGATAGCAAATTGCCAAGAACTGGGTACCTGTTAAAAAATGAGAACTGATTAGAAGGGAAGTTGTGGCATCACCAATTTTAGTATTTTTCAGTACTTTCCACTTGGGTTTCTAAGGACTTTTAGGTGTAAGTTATAAATGACGTATTTATGGGTCTAACAGCTGAAGGAGTTTCTGTTGCAGTTTTTGGCATATAATGCCTGTACTATCTATCCCCTTTCTTTCCTCTCAGCCCATTCATCCAATCCTGGCCCCACTTTACCCTCTACTTCTCCTCTTATACACTCCATCTCATCTCTTACTTCATCTAAAGTACAACCCTGCAACCCCTACCCATTATCTGCCTCCTTTCCCTTATCTTTTTTTCCTTTTTTCAAGAGGTCCTTTTACGTTTCCGAGCCCTCTTTTTGCCATCTCTTTGATTTAGATGCATTGGACTGGTTGGGTTTTTATGAATCTGGAACAAGATGTGTTGTCGAGCTTTGCATTTCTTTCCTCTCATTTGGCATCATCTCTCTCTCCCTCTCTTTCAACCACTCTAAAGTCCACTTATAACGCAGGACCTGGGGCATCTGTGCTTTCAAACCCCCTGTCACTTTACACACACATGCACGTAAGCTGACAGATTGAGTGATGGCAGGGTTGTCTTCTTGTGATGCTGAGTTCACTTGAGTGATGGTAGCCGACTGTGTGTGTGTGTGTGTGCGTGCGTGCGTGTGTGTGTGTGTGTGAGACGGGGAGAGAGGGAGATTGTAGTCCAAAGCCAGCTTAGCAAGCTATTGTGCATCATTATATGTGCATGAGAGTCCAAATGGAGTGTGTGCGCTGTATTAGCATGCCGGACTTATGCAAATGGATGTATCGGAATGTTTCTGATTTTACGGTGTGTGTGTGTGTGTGTGTGTGTGTGTGTGTGTGTGTGTGTGTGTGTGTGTGTGTGTGTGTGTGTGTGTGTG
>JAOVVB010021609.1:0-16103 GCA_028570985.1 Heterobranchus longifilis | reverse complement strand
AGTATATATGTACTATTACAGTATACACACTATTACAATATAACTGAAAAATTCAATTCACAAAATTAGTGATTCCTATTGAATTACTACGTTTAAGTGAACTGAACTGGCATACAGGTTACAACCTTGTGAAACCAAACACTTAAAGAAGAAAATCACAGACAAAGAAGAAAAGAAGACAAAAACAAAGAAGAAAATCACAGCATTTGTTTTATTCATGCTTAACATTTGATTCCTTTAAATCAATATCTCCATGAATCTTTAAATTCATGGAATCCAGAGTACACGGCAGCTTCTGCAAATTCATGTAGTCATTCAACACACTGCTTTCATAATGAGGAAAATATGTCCAGTCTGCTAGCCTCCGCCTTTTCATAAAGAGAACGAAATATTTAAGTCATCCATATTCTAGACACCTGGAGAAAAGACAGATTACCATGACTATGCAAACACTGTAAGCGTGTATAAAAGAAGGGAGGAGCCCTCCTTCGTCAGTGCAGATCACTTCTTCTCACGCTTTCACGTGCTCAGACACTTCAAAAAAGCAGCAGACCTACAAAAAAGTAAGTAGCTAAACGCATTCCCCTTTTCTTTATTGTATTCTCATGTTTAGCACAAGTTACTGCAACACCTACTTTATATCAAGACTTGAGTCTCAATATTTGTTTTGAATGTCTTGAGTGGAAAGTTTAGAAATGATTGAAAAACCCGGAATCCAATTTCAACATTTAAAAGACTTTTGAACGACACACAGTTTGCATATTTGATTTTTTTTGTTCAGGATTTGGGAAATTTGGGAACAAAGCACAGACAACCAGCAAAATATTATTACAACTTTTCATAGTGCAAAGTGTATAATTTTTAAATATGCAGTAAACATGCAAATAAAATTAGCAAGATTTGTGAATAAAACAGATAATGATAGTAAGCAAAAAAAGAAAAAAAAACTAGTAAAAAAGATTTTAGAGATTTTTTTTAAATCCTAAGGACAAATCAGCTAGCTGTTGCTATGCAGTTCTAATTTCTATGTGATTCCATTGGTTGATTTTTGCATGAACTGTTCCAATTCAAGCCACAAACAATGATCTACTTATTCTGTGAAAAATTTAAATGACTGCACATAATTTCCTTAACCATGTATGACATCAAAGTTTTTACCCCAATTCAATAAGTGCAGTCATATTTACATACATTCATTTTGTAAGATCCAGCTGCACAAAACAAAAATAAGCAGCTTCAAGCATGTTCAGGGTGAAGGCAAACACAAAGAGTTATGCTATGTTACAGAACATGCGCTTTACACTGAAACTCTCAGTAGAGGCGAGGCTGTGATCCTGCAGCACAGGACTAAAAAGTTGCAAATATGGGGTTGGTTTCACCCAAGCAGGGGTGGGCAAATAAGTTGAAGAGAGGCCAAGTTAAGTGTATGTATGTATGAATGTAAATTTGGCACATTTTTTTTCTTAACTGACAGTCAGCATCTGTCCAACTTCTACTCGTTTTGTTCCTCAGGATTTCACCAGGACATTTTACAGTGGTTAATCTTCTTTGTAGTAAGAGATGTCGATGGCAGATGTGTTTGGTCAAGCTTTTCTGTTGCATGTTTCTGACAGACAATGTGTTTGTGTGTTTGGGTCTCTCCTGGCGCCAGCAAGCTTATTGAAGCACAGCGAACAGACAGAGTGATTCACTTATTAAACTATGCAACTTTAACATTTCTATTTAACATTCTTTAACTATATAAAGCATACAGTACGTCACATTTTTGTTTAAACTGAAACAGTGTAAACAAATACGTAAAAAGGCTGCGAAATACTGCATATATCTCAGTCCTCATTTAAAAACAAGGCCGCTAAAATGACTATGTTCAATACTTGACACACTCTGAATTGCACGGTTGCCCTCTTGTGGTGTAAAAGTTTATAGATATGCAAGCTGCGGAGAAATATTATGCAAAACATTATCTGTTAACACATTTTTAATTTCTGTTAAGAATGCAACCGGTTGATAATTCCGTAATGAATTAAGGTCAATTTGGTTTAAATGACTAATTGTTTATATTTATATGAGCAGGATTGAAAAAAAAGGACTTTGCTGCAGACACTGCAGTAAAACCAACAGATACACCACAGTTTTCTTAACTTGGTTTCACTACATACACTGCATCAGTAGACATCTCCCACTGTATCACAAATTTAATGAATTAACTACTGTTTTATACAAATGCACAAATTTAATCTGCACAAACGGTTCAATATTTTTCCTATTCTCTTCCCCCTATACAGTGGCCTCCTACACCATCACATACTTTCCGATCAGAGGTATGTGGCAATCTTTTTGCAAATATCCAACACAGTCATATGACTTAGGCCTGGCCCCTCTGGTCTTTCTATCAACTGAATGACTGGGAAAAGTTATGACTCAAGTATTCTCATGTTTGCACATGCATCCTGAATATCAAGTAAATGTTTAAACTTTATATAAATACTTGTATTTATAAATGCAGAAACTATTATGAATCAACAATGCTTATCTAATTTGGCCTAAATGCAAATTAACCAAAAAAAAGGGAGCTTTAAAACACTGATAAGTCTGGACATAACTGGGTTTCCCTTCTAGTGTCCATCACAGTTGACCAATCACATATCATTTGTGTAGCTTTGTGATTTCAAAAGAACAAAGATTCACTTGCATATGTACCATTTAAGATAAAGAGTGCCAGACTTCCAATTTTAACACATTTCTCCTGTTTAATCTGTCATTAATTAGATACAAAAGTAAACGATAAATAAATATATTTATTAACCGTGGATAAATGATTATAATAACAAAACTCATAATAAATGAATTATTGTTATCAATTGCTTAAATCATATATAATACCTGCACACATAAAGTGTTAGAAAATCGTGTTGCCATAGAAATTACCTTTTGCTGTTGCTGTGCCAGGACGATGCAGTTCTCTGCGCATCATGCTGTCTGACCAGGGTCAGGAGTGGAAGGAAGTTGTGGTAACCATTGATGAGTGGAAGAAGGGAGATCTAAAGAAAAGCTGTGTGAGTGTCTCATACAAGGCTAATGCTGGTGCACATGTGCATTTTAAATGAATTCTCAGCAGTTCATTCTATGTACTAGGCTTCATGTTATATCTGGTGTTCTAACCAAATAAAGCACATGTGAAAATTACTTTTTTAAATCGTATAGCCAGGATTTTACTGACCTCCTGAATTCATATTTTACAGCTTTTTGGACAGTTGCCTAAGTTCCAGGATGGCGACCTTGTTTTGTTTCAAACAAATAGCTTTTTGAGGCATTTGGGCCGCAAACATGGTAATTATTTGTCACATCTGTTCATAATATACACGTAAAGCCTAAAAAGTAAGCTAGAATATGTGTCGCTGTATATTTCTTTATTCATCTTCATCTCAGTTTTGGCTCTCAACCTGCACATTACATTTACATTACAATTTACACCTGCTCATAAAAAACTTTTCATGAATTTTTATTCATTAATTAATAAACATTAATAAAAACATTTACAATATAAAATAAAGCATACTAAAGTTTTCAAATGCGTATGCTTTACTCCTTACATCTTCTCCTCTTCTAAAAAGTACTTGTTTGTGAATACTATATCATATAAAATGAACATTACATATTTACAATAAATTTAAATAATATATTAAGTTAAACCTAGTGTGTCAAATTCAGTCTAGAAGTGTACTGTACTGTACTGTATGTGAACCATGAACACTTTATACAAGTATAATTGTTTAATATTTGATTATATACTACTCTATCCTGATCTAGTGTAAAACTGCACAATAATCAGTTTTTGCTATAGTTATAAACTGAATGCAGCTAGTGATAAGACAATATCCAACATAAGTTTTCAATCACCCTGTATCAATATATTTAGTAAAACTTCAATCACATGACCCTGTATTTATTGAAATCCTATTGATAAGTGAAAAAATTTGATCTGAATTAATCAGGTCCATGTGCCATACAGCTTATGTGTCTTATAGTACATAGTATATGACTATGATTACAGTGCATACGGTGCTTATTATGTTTCCACAATCAGTCCATTCTCTACAGTGATATTTAGAATGGACATGTAGTAAAAAAGAAACTCAGAGTTCATTCTACTCATATGTGCAGGTGGCTATGGAAAGAATGGAAATGAAGCTGCCCTGATCGACATGTTTACTGATGGAGTAGAAGAGCTACGTAATAAATATGTGAAAATGATCTACCAGGAATATGTAAGTGATGTTATATTGTTATCTTTTAAATGCCCAAAGGACTATTAAACAAAGTTTCACCTTCAGTGAGATTCAACACACCTCTGCATCACCATACATTCAGCAATTTATTCAATGGCAGCAAATATACTACAACAATCAACTTTTTTCAGAATTAGACAGTTGACCAAAATTGGGCGCTGACATCAATGAATGTTTGAAGATAGGCCAACGCCTATCAACAAAGTAAATATTAACCTATTCCGTTGCAAGGTTGATAAATCAGTGCATCACGCATTTTAACATTAATAAAATCACCACCAGCTTTCACTGTTCAGGACTACAGAAATATCTGGGCAACACCAGGACTACAAGTTACGTTTTGTTCCCAGGAAACTGGCAAAGACGCATACATCAAGGACCTGCCAAACCACCTCTGCATTTTTGAGGCTGTTCTAGAGAAGAGCAAAAGTGGTTTCCTCGTAGGCGATTCGGTATAGCATGAACTCCTCATACCTAGACATTAAGTGGATTATTTGCGTTATTATCCGAGTTCATTAAATCATGTATATGTCCAGTGAATGGTTCTCACCCTGGTGTATTCACTCCGTTTACAGATCTCCTTTGCAGACTACAGTCTCTTGGATGTGTTGTTGAACCACAAGGTGCTGTGCCCTACCTGTCTGGACTCCTTCCCTGCCCTGAAAGGCTTTGTGCAGCGTGTGTCCAGCCGTCCCAAAATAAAGGCTTACCTTGACTCTGATGCTTATAAGAAACTGCCTATCAATGGCAATGGCAAGCAGTAATGCAGCTGAGAATTAATGTTCAATGTAGAAGCTGACTGTCCCTTCACATGACCATTGCCTGTTTAGCACAGTTTTCATTTTCCTTTATTAGGCTATATTTTTTCTAGATCTAATGTTTGCTACTCTTTCTCCCTAAAATGTGCATCATTTATTGAAAATAAAGTTAAACCAAGGCATAAGCAATGTGTTCAATCATTTGTGATTCTAGGTCGACTTAACCTTGTCCTATACCTTTAAAATAATTAAATAAATAATTCTGTTGTTAAATAAGTTTAATAATAATTAACTGTTACTTTCTGAATAATACTGGATAACATATTAAGAACATTTTAAATGACATAAACAGGTGCTGTAGTGGTTAGCACTGACAGCTTGCATTTCCAGGGTCCAGGTTCGATTGCCGGCCAGGTACGATTCCCGTCTCTGTGAGGATGAAGTTTGCATGTTCTCCCCGTGCTTGGTGGGTTTCCTCCGGGTATTCTGGTTTCCTCCCACAGTCCAAAGACATGCATATTAGACTAATTGGTGTTTCCAAATTGTCCATAGTGTAAATTAGTGTGTGTACTGTATGTGTGTGTGCCGTGTGATGAATTGGCACTCTATCCAGGTTGTACCCCGCCTCGTGCCCTAAGTGTATTAGGATAATCTCCAGGCCCCTCCGCGACCCTGAATACAGGATAAAGCGGTATAGACAATGAGTGAGTGAGTGATTTATTTATTTTGGGGGGTGAAGCCTAGTAAACTATTATATGGCCTATAAACAAATTTCAGCTTCCCATAACATTTTTCCCACCTAAAACACTATGTATTTGTAAAAAAAAAAAAACATATTTGTTAGCTGAAACCTTCTATGTGAGTGTATTGCATTTTTGTTTGGTGTGTGATCTTGCACAGCAGGGTTTTTATTACATAATGGGAATATAAAGAGGTAATTGCTATGAAATATATTCGAAATGAATGGTTTTCTGCATTATTTTTCCCATTTGCATTCAGGATGAACTGTTGATAAACATTTTGCTTCACCTGTTCACTTTATCCACCTGGATAGTTGAAGTTGAATTTAATTAATTATTTTTATTCTGTTATTGTCATGTGATATTCTTTCAATTCTATCCAGACATGAAAAGTCTGTGTACAAATTGTAACAAAGCATTTTTCTTTTAAATAATTGAACTGTGTGTGTGTGTGTGTGTGTGTGTGTGTGTGTGTGTGTGTGTGTGTGTGCGTGCACCAGTAACAAGATATTTCTCTATTATCCACAAGCCATTGTGCACACACAAATAATCCATGTACATGGGGTTCATATAAAGGCAAAGATGGCTGTACGAGAGTATTGGACTATAGAGCCATCAATGAGTAACAAAATTGTTTATTAATTTATATTAATATACAAATTACAAAAGTTAATAGCTGGTGCTTATAAGACAACTGTCTGCAATTCCTAGTTGTTAAAAGCATGTGTTAAAGTGTTCCAGTAGGAACACAAGACCAATAAACATTACCTACTGAGAGACACACACAATAGAATCTCGAAAAATATAATATAGAAAAAATATAATCATGAGGTACAGGGTACGTAGGGAGTCAGATGATGAGGTATATGACGTAATATAATAGGGTAGAAAAACTTAAACATAGTGGGAGAATTTCTTGGAAAAAAGTTAGACTACAATGGGTTAAAACATTTGGTAAGGAATGAAAAAAAGAAGTAATGAGGAGGAGACAAGGTGTGCATCCCTCCCCTTGAAAACTGTATATAATGAGTGTGTATGTAACTGTCCGACAGTCTGTTCTTGATCATGCTTGAATTTATGACCTAATGATTCAAGTGCAGCTCACTTGGGTTTTACTGCTGCAATAAATCCTTCTTATTTCATCCAGATCTGAAAAAGAGTCCTGAGTAGTTCTTTGGTTCTTTTGTCTAGAGATACAGCTTTTGTTTAATGTTTTATAATTAGGTAACATTAACAAGTGGAAGACTAAAAATCTCCCACAAATGGCTAGGATAAGTGATAATGAGGGACATAACCACTTGCAGCAGGTTAGAAGGTATTTAAATTTTCAACAATTCAACAACTAAGATACCATTATAAGAATAATGTTAATTATATTTATAAGACTGTTGTTATAATAAATGCTTTTTTCTCATTTAAAGATATTTATTTTCATTTTTTAAATTATATTCACAGGGTTTATATTTGTGTAATATTAAAGACACACATATACTCACACACAAACTCATTTGAATGTATAATCAATTCAAATCGACAGGGTTTCTTATTCAAATCAGTTAGACAGACAAGTCATGATTTGTTCGTGCACACCTTGTGTGATAAGACTACCAGAATTCCACAATAGCCTAGTTTAGCCAAGGGACAGTTTATATGCAATATAAAGATCCCGAAGCTATAGTTATTTGTTACTGTAATAAAATTCTTCTAAACTATTTATCATTGAACTTAACTTTGGAGGTTTTATAAATGTTACCTTTATCTAGAATTGCATCTTAAAATATTGTTTAAACAACAACCATAGCAACAACAACAGCAACAAAACTATAGTTGTGTCACATCCTGGCTAATATGACATCAAAAAAAATTTTTAATTCATAATTGAACTCTTTTTACTGTTCTTATCAGTATCATTCACTTGACTGTCACCATGACCTTGCAATATTTCATGCATGCGTCGTTCTTCCGGCATGTGGCATGCCTCGAAGAAATTTTCTGCCACCCAAAAAATTGTATTATTGTTTGTTTACCTTGACGACCATGCATGTTGGAGTCATTATATTACAGATGTCCGAAATACTGCTGTGAATAACTGTTCATTTATGTTTTTTCTGCAGAATAAATGTTTAGCAGAGAAAACTATAAGCTATCCATTGGCCCTGAGTCATGTTTGTTCAGAGGTATGTGGCTGCTCCTCCAAATCTGCATAACAATTAATTCAATCCGAAGCCACATTTTTTCACCCTGGTTCAGTTCATTTTTTTCCCACTGCCCATTTTTGAAAAAAATATATTAATTAAAAATAATGAACTAGCTTTGTGTGTGTAATGAATGTTATGAATGTGGTTTGTGGCCTCATTTCAGTGACTTCTTTTTTTTGTTTTTAATAACCGTGCATAACTGTCATTTTCTCCGAAAATTACAGTGCATGCTGCTCACATATTAGTATAGCCCAGTTTGTGCTGAACTCAGTGTAATCAGACTTTAGCACATATTTCATAATATAAGTAATTGAAAGGACACAATGTCAGGACATTGTAAGACTCCTAAGGGATAATTAAATAACTTAATTTAGCTTTTTATCCAATGATGTAAGCCATTTGCACACATTTAAATTTATTTAAAGCAATTAATAGTATGCCATAATATTAAGTATATTGTGCATGTAGTGTTTACTATCTACTGCCCACATTAACTTAGTTGGGGATAGCAACAAATGTGATTTGCAAAAGTTGCTGCAGTTGTTTGAGTTTTCCAGATATGTATAGTCACAGGTTTGTGCACATCTCGTTACTGTGTTTTTTATGCTTTCATTTAATTTCTGCTCTGAAAGAATGCAATGGTATTTTGTAAAAAGTGAGTAAAAATGAATTTAAAAGTTTGTGAATGAATTAAAAAAAAACAGTTTGTGAAGATTTAGATGAAAAATTTTACAATTTTAGTGTGGTTGTATTTTGTAAAAGGTTTTTCAGCTAATAGAAGTGTTTTATTTAGTTTAAATATTTGTTTATCACAAACCTGAAAGATGTATTTTTAAAGAATATTTTACTGTAATCTAAGGCAGTGTTCAAAAATATTCCATATATGTTCATAATAAATTGATTGAATGTCTTATTCAATAAGAAAATTACATTTTTACAGTTCCCAAATCTTACTCTCTGTCTGTGAGTATCTGTAAGCTCCTGAACATAGAACAGGGCCGTTAGTGCCTCACCCAAGCCTCTTTAGGGTAGGGATACCTACTCGGTATTAGACCTGAGGCCATAATGTTACGACCGATCAGTTTAGAAAGCAATTTGGTCACAGCAAAAGGTTTACTTAAAATTTGGTCACTGAGAATATAAACTGAATTATAACGGAATTAAAACTTCACAAAAGCAGTGATTTCCACTGAATGATTCACTCATCATCGTCTTCTATACCGCTTAATCCTGTATACAGGGTCGCGGGAGCCTGAAGCCTATCCTAGGATACTTAGGGCATGAGGGCATGAGGTGGAGTACACCCTGGACAGGTGCCAGTCCATTGCACACACACACACACACACACACTACAAGCAATTTGGGAACGGCAATTAGCCTAATCTGCATGTCATTGCACTGTGGAAGGAAACCCGGAGTACCCGGAGGAATCTTACCAAGCACAGGGAGAATATGCAATCAACTCCATGCACACAGGGACGGGAATCGAACCCAGACCCTGGAGGTGCAGGGCGACAGTGCTAACTACTAAGCCACCGTTCCCGCCCTGAATTCAGTTTAAGTGAATCGAACTACGTACTTGATTCATGTTTCTTCAGAGTTATGCAGACCATAATTTCGACCTGCACTACAACCTATCGTTCACTAACCAGACAAATAAGTATATACTGTAAGCAGGACTGTCAAAACGCACGTTTAAAAGACAACAAAAGACAAACAAACAAAAACAGATTCAAGTTTAAAATTCGATTCATTTGAATCGATTCGTCTATTGATCTTCAACTTCCACTGGAATATAGATTAAATAAGCAGATTTTATACATGTAGCATAACAAATTGTTTAATCTTGATACACTGTATCGTGATGAGGTAAAACATTCCAGTCTGGTGGCTCTGGTCTGTACATAAAGGAAACCGGTTCTTCGAGTCATCTGTGCACGAAACAAATGGCAAGAAAGCTGGATGAGCATGACTCAGCAACATTGTGCGCGTGTATAAAAGGAGAAGAGAACCGAGTTCCTCTTCGTCCAGATCACTTCTACACACACACACACGGGCTCAGACACCAGCAAGAAAACCCCACCAGAACCGACTTACAAGGAGTAAGTATCTACATGCATTTCTCACTTCCTTATTTTATTCTTATGTTTAGAACGAACTACTGAAAGTTTATATCCAGACTTGTTTGTCAATTTACTGTATTCACGGGCTGTCTAATACTTGAGTGCAAAGTTTCTGAATGGGAGCAAAGTATGCAATACAAATCACGACATTTATTTTAAGTCTTTTGCACGACATGCATTTTGCATAATTGTACTTTTGTTTAGGGAGGTGAGCAAAACTAGAATACAGACTCCAAAATATAGACAGCCACCAAAATACTAGTGCTAATATTAATGTAGGAAGTGCAATGCATATTTTATACTTTAAAGTTATATGCAATACATATTCTGTTTTTTTTTTTAAGTTATAAAAATTTGCGAAACGAACCAAAAAAAAAAAAAAAAAAGCTCATGAGCCAATCATCAACCTGTTGCTATGCAGTTTTAATTACTTTGATTCCATTGGTTACTTTTTGTTTGATTTGTAATTGGCTACATTCCTCCATTTCAAGTTCCTGATCAGACCATTGTCAAAGTGCACTATGCAAAATAAAATAATAATAATAATGATAATGATAATAATGATAATAAAATAATAATAATAATAATAATAATAATAATAAATGGGTAAAAAAAAAAAAGGAGTGCATTATGCATCCCATAATCGTCCACTTGGTTAAGGTAAACAATTCAGTGTTCGTGTCCTCAGAGACACTGTAACTGTGGTGATGATATAGTTGCTGGTTTCATCCATACCTTTGAGATGCCATGCTTCAATGCACCAGTCTCAAGTGTCCGTTAATGTTTTATGGAGAACCTAGCAACCGAAAGATGCAGGTGATAACATGCTTAAGCAATGCAGTGAGATACAGCAGATGACTCAAGATCAAGTCAACATTTCAATGGAAGATTAAACAAAATATTGCATTTCAATTACATTACTTAATTTCCCTCACTGAACAAGCTTGTTTCATATTCATGCCCAAATGTTCTGAGAATTAATTTTATTCACTCTCTCTCTCTCACTTTTTTCCCTACGCAGTGGCACCCATCATCATCACATACTTTGCTGTAAGAGGTACGTGACTATCTTTTTTTTAATCTCCACTACAGTCATGTGACTTAGGCCTGACCCCCTCAGGTCTTCCTGAACAAAAAGTCTCATGGTCTTTCTTGTTGTCAGCTGTCTTAACAGGAAGAGCAGATTTGATTCAAATAGTTTAATGCCTGCAGCCTGAATATCAAGTAAATTATCAACCACATAAAAGATAGCTTTATAGCACTGATTGGTCTAAGCCGATCTGGTGTTTTCCTTCCCAGCGATAGTCACAGTCCACCAATCACATGCCAGTTTTGTAGCTGGGTGAATTAAATTGTGGACAAAGGTTGATTTGCATGTGAACTATGCAAGAAAGATACTATAGTATCAGAGTCATTCTCTTAACTCTGATTTAGGCCTTTTTTTTTTTCATCAATCACATACAAAAAGCAGATCAGAAAAATGTAATCAATTAGAGATTTAACAGTGGTTTAGTAATGATTCTAATAAAGATTAAAAAAACAAATTCATGTTAGCGGTTTCTAGAAGCAGATTTAATACTACGTAGATATGCCTGCGACTTCGTTCACATGGAATATAATTGCACACTGCTCGTTTTAAAAAATGTTCCACATTGGTTCTACAACAGGGTTGTTCATCTGTTGAATTTAGGAATAAAGACTAAAACCTTTTAAGGTGTGAGATCACATTTATTAAGTAGATTTCAATTTCACACTTATAAGTACGTTTTTAAAAAAAATATACAGCGCCATCTGTTAAATTGAGATGAACTAATGAGTCGTTTTTGTTTGTTTGTGTTTATATATAAAAAAATAAATAAATGATTTAAAGGCATTTTCCATTTAAATTTCAAAGTAGCATATATTCTCTTCATGGCCGATTGCCATGAGACGAATCCTACTGTATGTTACCTCAAGCTCTACCAAATACACCTGTAAAAATCTCGATGTGTTCTATTATTCATCTTATGTCCACCCAATGTACAGACTCGCCAACTTTACAGTTTTATTATATGTATAAATGTGCATGCATAAATGTTTAGAAAATCCTGTTGCGATAGTAATGAACTTTTTACATTTCTGTGCCAGGGCGATGTGGTGCTCTGCGCATCATGCTCTCTGACCTGGGCCAGGACTGGAAGGAAAATGTGGTGAGCTTTGAAGACTGGATGAAGGGAGACCTGAAGAGCACCTGTGTGAGTGTCTCATAGTGGGCTAATGCTGATGCACAAACTGTGCACATTGTTTATCCTCCGCACTAGGCTTAACATTAGGTCTGGTGATGTAACTAAAGTACATAATTAAAATAGCTTTTTTGCTTAATCCTGAAACTAACATTATGCTGATTTCCTGCTTTGACATTTTATAGGTTTTCGGACAGTTGCCCAAGTTGCAGGATGGTGACCTTGTCTTGTATCAGTCAAATACCTTTTTGAGGCATCTGGGCCGCAAACATGGTAATTATTTTCACATTTGTTCAAAATCTATGTAAAGCAGAAATATTTAAAATGCAATTAAAACCTGGTTATAAGTGTGCCTCCATTATTTTACTCAGGAATAATAATGAAGACATGAACACTATAAACACATACTGAAGTGATTAAACTTCACCTCTCTTTGAAGTTATAAAACAAATGTACAGGTCCATAAGTATTTGGACAGTAAAACAATTCCCTCACCCTGATTTGGTCAATCCTAAAGTTTTGGCAATTTCTTTGATAGGTCTGTGTTTTGTTTTTTTAATTATTCTAATGATGTATTCGTATTCTTGCACCAACCTCTCTTTGGACCATGTGTTATTATTAAAGAAAAATATATGAGGAAATGGGCCACATCTGGCCATCAAACTGCAAATAGGCATTTACTAAATTACTTTTAAGCTTGTGCAAATGAATTGACTATGTTAAAATGTCTGTCATTTCTAAGGAAAATCACTCCTTTATTTTAAATCCATTGTGTTGGTGTACAAAAACTATTGTCCGAATACTTATGGACCGAACTGTGCTGGTTTAGAAACTATATAATTTGAAGTAAAAAGCTACTCATTTAAACATTTTGGCTTAAAGCTACTGTCAAAATCTTTGACAGGAAGTAGTACATAGTATATGTACATCAACACTACAGCATGTGTGTTACAGTAGACACAAGGATTCTCTACAGCAAAACAAACTGCAGTTAAACCGTCACAAGTGGATCATTTGCAATGGATCTCGTGTTTCATGTGAAAACGCCCAACCTGAAAGTCTACTCTGCTTATCTGCACAGGTGCATACGGGAAGAATGACAATGAAGCTGCCCTGATCGACATGTGCAATGATGGAGTTGAAGATTTGCGTATGAAATACCTAAAACTGATCTACCAGGAATATGTAAGTCATGTTTTGCTTGTTGTCTTTTTAGAACCTTAAATAAAAATACAATGTTTAAGTCTGCATCATATATTTGCATATTGTATTGTGATCACTAGAATTAAATGAAAAGTTTGTACATATGGTTTTTGTGGGGGGGGGGGGTTTGTTGCATTTTGTGCAAGATTTAGTAAAGAAATAGGGCTATGGGTCCCAAGAATGTTAACAACGATGTTAGCAAGAAGAGGAAAAGGGAATTTTTTTTTTTTTTTTTTTTAAATCAGCCAATGCCAAGAGGAATCATAAATTAAGGTTAAGTGAGGCTTAATGTCTATTTCATAATTAACTTAATTTGCATGTCTTTTCTAAATGTTTTTTTTTTTTTTCATATGCAAAAACATGATTAGAAATTGGTAACATTGCTAAAATTTTTTGGTGGCTGGAACAGATCATCTGCATTAACATTATTTCCTATGGAAAAATGCGTTTTGTAATAAGAAATTTCGCCATAAGAACTTCAGTATGGATTAAATTCATATGTCAAGGTACCGCTGTAGTTAAATACTCATTGTTCAGTGACCCTAATTGAATACAAAAAAACTCGTTTATCAAGGAACAAAGCTGAGGCTAATCTCTTTCTAGCCCACACTGTAGATTCAAAACACTCTAGACTTGTTCTCCATTTAGCAATTTTTTTCCCTTCATTCCACTTTACAAACACTGCTACTAGTAGTTCATTACAAATTTGAAACATAAAAAAAAAACTTCTAAATGCATGTGTCATCATTTACCTCATTATTATTCATATGTCAAAGGTGTAACACACTGCTAAACCTTTTATGGTGTCATTGTTGATTTTATTGGTAGATTTTAGATTTTTTTAAATATAATTTTTGCTATAACCTCCAGCTGTCACTGCTCAGAAATACCTACAGTAGATACAAACTGTGAACTACAAATGCACATGTTTTTTGTCTGTGTTCCCCAGGACACTGGCAAAGACGCATACATCAAGGACCTGCCAAACCACCTCTCCAAGTTTGAGGCTCTTCTGCAGAAGAACAAAAGTGGATTCCTTGTGGGCGATTCGGTATGGCATATATCCTAATCAGATGTTTAGTATTCCTGCATACCCACTGTACTTTTCATACCCTTCTTACTCTAAATATTATGTGGATTATTTGTTGTCCTGTCACATTATGCCTGAGGTCTTTGAATCATGTTCCTGTATATGTCCAGTGAATGGTTCTCACCCTGGTGTATTCACTCTGTTCACAGATTTCCTTTGCAGACTACAGTCTGTTTGAGGTGTTGCTGAACCACCAGGTGTTGTGCCCCACCTGTCTGGACACCTTCCCTGCCCTGAAAGGCTTTGTGCAACAGATGTCCAGCCGTCCCAAAATCAAGGCTTACCTTGACTCTGATGCTTATAAGAAACTGCCTATCAATGGTAATGGCAAGCAGTAATGCAGCTGAGCCTTAATGTTCAATGAAGGTCCACTCTCAAACTTTTGTTGTAAATCCAACTGTCCCTTCACATAACTGTTGCTTTGTTTAACACAACTTTCTATTTTCTATATGTAGACAAATGGTTCTATGATGTAATCTTTGATCTTATTGTCACTGAGTAACCCATGCATCATTTATTAAAAATTAAACCAATGTATATACAATGTAATGTAATGACAATGTATTGTCATTTCTAATTCTAGGTTGACCTAACTTTGTCCTGTACCTTAACATATAAAATTTCAATTTTACAATCTTGTCCCACTTTTTTTTTTTATTTCAAAATATAACATATCATGGCAACAAGGTCCTCCCACTGCCAGAATACCCAAGTGTAAGTAACCAAATAAGAAAACAGTCTTTCAGTTCATAATGTACAGAACAAGTCTTCTATACAGGTAGAACTATGAGGCATACTATTTATTATTTAGGCTTACCAGGTTGGTTCACTTGGATTTAAAAAATAATTAAGAATACGTTAGTATGCATTTCCGCACGGTCAGGGTAGCTATGGTTTAAATTACGCTATGATTGTTAAACATTTTGGAAAACGAAACTAACTAAATTTGTTGGAAAATATCAAAGTAAAAAATTTATTAATAAATAACTGAGGGCAGAATTATTTTAGTCTGATACATGCTTATAGTTAAGATTAAATATGAACTGGAGTGATGTAGCTAAGGTTGAGGACCTCTTTATGAGAAAATTCACACACCATCCTGACACAGCTGGGATTTATAACACCTACAATAACAGGTTGGGGTGTGACCGTACACCTTTTAAAATCTGAAACATTCTGTACAGGACGTTCAATTCAAAGGGTGTTGTGACCCAAGTGAATACAGTCTAGCGTTAACTAGTGCTGGGGATTTTCTCAATTAATTAGGCTCATTCAAAGTAAAGAAACAGGCAGGTATTTAATACTGAGGTGGCCAGGTATTTAAACATCATTTTGGATGTATTGAATCTGTACAGGCGGCACGGTGGTGTGGTGGTAAGCACTGTCGCCTTGCACCTCCAGGGTCTGGGTTCGATTCCCGTCTCTGTGTGCATGGAGTTGCCATGTTCGCGCCATGCTTGGTGGGTTTCCTCCGGGTACT
>JAOVVB010021602.1:0-16103 GCA_028570985.1 Heterobranchus longifilis | reverse complement strand
ACATTAAAGCACTTTTTGTAAGTCGCTCTGGATAAGAGCGTCTGCCAAATGCCTAAATGTAAATGTAAATGTAAAAGAAGAAGAGGAAAAAGAAGTCTTTATTCTCAATATAGAGAGTACAATATAATGCTGAGTGGAAATTCTATAACAGTGCATTTAAAAGGACTATAGACATTTGGTACAAGAGGATAGACAACAATGCACAGACAGACCAGATAGAACAAGAACCATTGCTGGTTATGTGTAGTGGTAGTATTTAATAAATAGAGACATGATCATTATTACAATAGCCTAGACATTTATACATGTCTACCAGTAATTGATAATAAATTCAGAGATTTTTGCCAGAGCCTAACCGTGTAAAAAAAAAAAAAAAACTTATTTAAAGGTACATAGAGGTAGTTTAGTAATGATTGAAAAAAAGGTGAAGAAAGAGACAGATTATTGAACCAGCCATAACATATTAATCATCAAGTAGTAAAATTTTGATGGGTCTGTTTATAATTGCACTGGGCACATGTACTGTAACAATAAGGTAGTGATAGATAATAATAAATAGATAGACAAATTATTGCACTAATCATGAAACCAGATAATAAAGATAGGGGAAACCTGCAAAATAAACAGCTTTTTAACACAAATCAAGATTATTATTATTATTATTATTATTATTATTATTATTATTATTATTAATACTAGTAGTAGTGGTAGTAAACAGTATAAAATGGCAACCAAATCTATGTCTCTAATATTCACTGAAGTTGTCAAAGACTTATTTGTTCAATAACAGACTCATAAAGTCTCATACAGCTTTAATAAAGTAAAAAAAAGTAAGTGGGAAATAAAGCAGGTAAGATAATTAATGTGCTCAAAACAATCATATGGCGTGTGCGAAGGCATCTAGTCTTGTTTATATCCCTAAAGGGGAAATGTTTGTGTGTGTTATACTTTAAGTTTAGTCACAAAACTTTGTCAGTAACCGAAGGGGGAAATAAAATTCATCTCAAATCCTTTACCTCCCAGGACTCTTCAGCAGGTCCACTTTTTCTAAACAAACAACTTTCCTAATTCACTGTTGTTACTAAGTAATCTGACTAAATATTAAATAAACGACTATAAACTCAAGCGTTATGAGATGATTTCACTGAAAAAGTTCACGTCACATTCCAGGTGAATGTGTTCGGCTCTCTCCGTGCACATTTCTTTGGGAATAAATATCACAGCTAGTTTATTAATTAAAAAAAAAAAAAACTTTGCTACTAATAATGAGAAAAGTTAACTAAAAGTACTAAAATATTGGAACAAAAGTCAAATAATGATTTCTAGCTCTTAAGCTAGTTAGTGTGTGATACAAAATAGCAAAATATGTCAATTATTTAGTGCACATGCAAATTAATAACGTTTTAACGTTTCTCTGAAATGCCTGACAGGTTTTAGCTATTAGAAAAATGATGGACATAATAATTGTACTCGTATTTACTAAATTTCATTACAGCTGCCAACAATAAGTACTGTGCATTTTCAGAGAACAACTTCATCATCATACTTATATACCATTTTTAAAAAATATTATTTATTCATTTATTTGTGTGAACATTAGTTATGTGAAAACTAATGAATCTGTTTTAATTTTTATTTTGTTATTTGTTTGGAACAGTTTGCAGTGCTTGTGGTATTGACAGACTATAAGCTGACATTACAGCAAAATCTGAAATGATTGAAATTGAATTGAAAAAGTAATTTAATTTTGGAACTGGAAATTGTTAACTTGCCTATATTTATAGTATTTTATGTACATTAGTAATATTTTATATAATAGTGCATTTAAAAACGCTCACAGAACTTCAAGGTTAATGAATCAATCTGGACCACATGACCACATTTGCTCTTGATTAGACTCACTAACAATGTTTTTTTTTTTCCTTGTGGACACACAGCTGTTTAGTTCCAATCATAGGAGTTCTCATCACATTGTGTGCATGCTCTTACTTTCACTATTAAACCTAGCTATGATTTCTACTATTGATTTTTTCTTTTTTTTTTACCATACATCTTCACCAAGCATTTAAGTGATCTCTGATCATGCTCATGTATGATATTTCCTTACTTCATTCCTTCTACAAAGTCCATAACTATCCTTCAGGTTGTAATAATGTGTTTCCAGTCATTTCAGCAATCTCCTCAGTTGTTTTTTTACTTAATGCAGGCCAAAAATCCTTCTCCTACTTTTAATCCCTCTGAAACACAGTAACATCTTTTTCACAACTGGGACACATCTACTGATATGGTTGTTTATAAATGAGAAGCTCTACTTACGGCATCAGTTAGAGTTAAAAGAATTGCTGCCAGATGAACCATACTAATTACTGCATTTATTATATCAAAGGCTCTCTGTACTTGTTTATGATTTAGTTTGTGTTTTAGTCTGTGCTACTATAAAACTGCAATTTTCCTCGAGATTAATAAATATTTCTTATCGTATTGTATCTTATCCTACATAACCACACTGGTGTGTATTATTTAAATCAGTAATAAAGCCAACTGCTGAAAATTATACTGTACATAATTTCATGATTTGACTTCCCTCTGTAAATGCTTTATCATGTAGCAAGTGTTTGAAATCAGAATTGGAGGTGATTTCAGACAGCAACAAAAACAGCACATTTACAGTTTGAAAGCAGAAAGAGAGAGATAGATTAACTATGACTTAAAGGATATAGTGAACTAATAGAAGCGCACTACTTTTGATACTTGAGTAAATTTAAAGTTGAGTGCTTTTTCTCAAGTAGAATTGTAAATGGAGGACACGTACTCAAGTAAGGGATTGTGTACTGTATGTTTCTGCAAAACTATTTAAATATGATATACTTGTTTAAATGCAAGCACATTCTCTCATAATATAAAACTTTTGGTGTCTTAAAACACTGATTTACAAAAAAAAAAAAAAAAAAAAAAAAACTGGATTGTGACTGGATGAATAACTTAACTTCTAGCAGTTATGATAATGCACCGCTACACTTGGTTCCCTGTTGTATATAATGTCGAGTCTTCAGAAGATGACAAAAACAGCACCTGGACCACAGAGGACAAGAGTTCAGTGCCACGGACAGTGACCCCAATGACAGGCAGGACAGCTCGCCAAACAAAAACAATGCAACCTGCATGAGAACCTGAGCCCAGCACAATCACCAATGGCTAGAGGGCAATTAAGGCTCACACTTGATCCAGCTGGCAGCAGGTTTAGGACAGAATAATCAGGAGAAGCATAGACATCAGCAACTAAACCTATGTTTCTCCACATACAGTAATAGCATTGTCTTCACCTCAGTAGCACCTGTATGCAATCTTTATCTGCATCTATACATAAATTAATCAACTTTTGTGTTTCATAAGTATGAGCTCATGTTTAGCTCTTTAGTACACTGTACATTACATAGATTATAGAATATAGAATATAAAATGGTCTGTACTGCATGTACGGTAGTGCACTACATAGAGTATACGATGCAACATGCCATGTGCTACAGAGGACATGAAATCTGATATGGTTTCAAAATTAAAGATTCAATTAATGTAATGTTTGCAATAAATTCCCTGTTACTTCATAACATTGTAATTAGCCTACTCAATATAATACGAGTGTTTAGTCTGTGAATGAGGGAGTTTTGTGTTGAAATTTTTGAAGGGGTGTTCAAATTAAACACTCTAACTGAAGAGGAGGTTATCAAACAATCTCACCACATGCTGCCTCACATTATTAAAATGTGAAAAGAACTCTCTACATGAACAAGAGAGTTTTTATACACATCATCACTTGTCCAGAGAACAAAAGTAAAAAGCCATTGCTGTAATTGCTCCATTCCTTCAGCAATGTGGAGAAGGTGACAGATCTCAAAAAGTCACTTTATTATTTTTAATATTGCTTTTTCAGCAATTATTTCCAATTTAGGCTTAACTGATGTGATAAACTGTTATTTTAATACATTCAGATTTAATTTTATCGCCACATAACGTTGCTGAGGGGCGGCATGGTGACTTGGTGGTTAGCACTGTCGCCTTGCACCTCCAAGATCTGTGTTCGAATACCCGCCTTGGGTCTGTGTGCATGGAGTTGGCATGTTCTCCCTGTGCTTGGTGGGTTTCCTCCGGGTAATCCGGCTTCCTCCCACAGCCCAAAGACATGCAGATTAGGTTGATTGATGTTTCCAAATTGTCCAAAGAGTCTGAATAAGTGTGTGTATATACTGTATTTATATGTATGCGTGCCTTGCGTTGGATTGGCACTCTGTCCAGGGTGTACCCCGCCTTGTGCCCTAAGTCTCCTGAATACAGGATAAAGCAATATAGACGATGAGTGAGTGAGTGAGTGAGTGAGAACGTTGCTGAGCCTAGACTTGACCAACTGAAGCATCCCCAGTTCATACAGTTACACTGTCTCCAGATGCTTGTACAGTGGCCATTATGTATGAGACAGGTGCAGCACTTCATGTGTTTCTCATCCTAATTCACCCACTACTCTAGAATAGGGTCAATCTGAACTCATCAGACCACACAACCTTTTCCATTGCTTCCAAATCCAATATTTATGCTCCCTAGCAAACGCAAAAAAATTTTTTATTAGTTTCACTAAAAAGTCGTTTTCTTATGGCAACACTGTTGTTTCACATTGTCACATCATGTGTGGGAACGGATATTATTTTCACTATTAAACCTGGCTCGGTTTTCTACCACATATTTTTTTCCACTAATTCATTGGTTTGGCACCATCCTTCCAGATTTAAAGGATAATAATGTTTGACACATTATTATCTTTTGGGTTCTTAGCCCAATGTCAGTCATTTCAATTTTTTCTTGACGCAGGCCAATAATTTGACTCCTCTTCAGCCGCAACTTCTTCTCCTTTTTTTTTTTGGCCAGACAGCATATGCATTATTTAATCAATTTAAATTGATTGCCTTTGTGGGTCTTTGAAAAAGGCAGTAAGAAATAAGCAGTCATGTTCATTTGTAGATCAAAACCACTACTCTGAGAGCGAACTGGTCTCAGTCCCATTTGAATTGCAGTGTGGGTCAGTTGTGGTGAGAAAACAGACAGACTCTGAAACTCTCAATTACCCCAATCCAGATTTTTGTTGATTTTATTTTTTTTACATTGGGTATCCATGAGTAACTATATAGTCAATGTACATGATCTTATCCAACAAATATTATATATGATAAACAAATACTGTATTATTGTCACAAGTGCTGTGTGTGGGCTTTAGAAAAGGCATAATAGCAGAGGTGAAATACTCTTAAAGTCTTTTAATAAAGAAAACTCAACAGAAACAGAAACCACTTCTAAACAGGAGCTAACATAACAAGAGCTAATCTTAAACAGGAACTTTATCAAACCAAAACTAAACATAGCTTAGAGCTAAACATGGCATAAAGCTAAACAAAGAGCTATACATAGCTAGGAGCCGGACAAGACTTGGAGCTGGACAAGACTAGGAGCTGGATAAGACTAGGAGCCAAACAGAACAAGGAACTACACATAACAAGGAACTACACATAACAAGGAGCTAGACCAAACAGGGAGATACACCGACTAGGAACTAGGAAAAATAGCATGACCCAGAGACATGGAGAACTCTCAGACCAGTAACTTAAACAGCACTTTGACAACAGTACATAAATAGCACATTAACTACAACAGACGCAGAGCTACTGAACAAAAGGCTATTTATACAATACTAATTAGCTACCTCGGTTCAGGTGAGCGCTCCCATCACCTGACCGAGGTGCACTCTGGGAAATGGAGTTCAAAACACAGCAAACAAGGAGTCCCTGCGCATGGCTCCCTCTAGGGGCTAACCGTGACATTAGCCCCTCTCCAAAGGCGCTACATCGGAGCGCCAAACGGTGGTCCAGGGCACCCTCCCCAAGGTCCGGTGTCGGTTCTCCCAACAGCGATGCTGCAACATAAGTCCCCCGGGCAGGGTGGCAGGACGAGCAAGACCGGATCACTGCCTAAGCTGGGCGGCAGAGCAGGCACTGGGTTGATAACTCTGGCTGATGGAGCAAGCAGTGGATTGCCGCCAAAGCCTGGCGGCAGCGCAAGGATCACTGGAGCTGGGTCGTCGCCGAATCCAGGCGGCGGAGCAAGGAGCACTGGAGCTGGGTCGTCGCCGAATCTGGGCGGCGGAGCAAGCAGCACGACGTCCTCGAGGTCGAGCGACGGAGGGAGAAAAAAACAGGGCAGAGGCAGTAGCACGACGTCGTCGTCGAGGTCGAAACAGGGCAGAGGCGGTAGCACGACGTTGTTGACGAGGTCGAAGCTGGGCAGAGGCGATAGCACGACGTCTTGGAGCTGGACAAGACTTGGAGTTAAACAAGACTAGGAGCCAAATAGAACTAAACATAACAAGGAACTACACATAACAAGGAGCTATGGCTCCCTCTAGGGGCTAACCGTGACAATTATTAGATGTATTTGACTAATTGATTATGGGATTTAATACAAAGTGACTTGGTATAGCTTAATATGAATCTGGCTTTGCAGCACGGACCTGGAACCCTGATTGTCAACACCAACTAAAACTCAACTTCCCTTTGCATTTCCTAATATTAGTTGTGTTACAATATTGGATTTATTTGTTATTTTGTCTCTGGTTATGCTTTGTTTGTCTCTGCTGTTGGTGTGATGGAGGTGTGTCTTCCCTTGTTGTTCCAGGTCCTGCCCCTCTTCAGTGTACCCTTGTCTGAAATCTATTTGTTGCTGTCCTGCCCATTGTTAATCCCAACTCCTGCCTGATAATTGGGTAACCAAGACACCCAGAGGCCTATTTAGGCCCTTGAGACCACAAAGACCATGTTTTTGCTTACTGTTTATTGGATGACATTTGGTAAAATGATACTGTGTATAACCTCATGCTATGTTTCTGACTTCGGTTTTGTGTATGCCCTTCTTTAGTTTTGGTTGCTTAATTGTAAATACGTTTTGTATATACAGTATTTGTATATAATTGTTGCACTCAGTGGCTTAGTAGGAAGTCAATGCCATTTTGTTTGCACCTTGTTTTTTCTTGGTTTGTGGTTAAGAAGGTAGTAAGGGTAGTATTTTGTATTCCCGTTTCTTTACTTTTGGTGCGGGTTAGTTGTTTCACTTCGGGACTAGGTAGAAGTAAATTTTGTTCATTGTTTTGGCATTGTCGGCTTCTGAAATTCACAGCCACCCTTTTGGGATTTGTTTCCGCACATTTGTAAAATAAACACTAAGCAAACGCATTTTGGTCTCACCCCCCTTTTTTTTTCTTCTTCTTCTTTTCATTCCTGTTATGGCCCAACCTAGACCGCGGCATAACAGTTGTTAATTTTGGGGACCAGACTGCATATGTTCCATTAAACAACCAACACACTATAGTTCACTAGCCCTCCAGTTTAGTATATATACTATGGGTGTATAAATAAAACCCAATATATATTGATATAAAAATACATAAATGCCCAAATAGAGGCTAGACACATGTCCAAGACAAAGCAATAGTAATATAAAAAAAAAATACATAACCCAGTGGCAGATAACAAAAGGAAAAAAGGTAAATAAAAAAAAAAAATAATAATAATAAAAGAATAAATTAAATTAAATAAATACATTTGTAACAGCAACTAAAGAAGCAATAGTAGCAAACAATGATAGTTTAATAATGGGGGAGAAATAAAAACACTGACAAAATAAATAAATGAACATTCAAGACAACAGCAATAATAACAGCAATGATAATTGGACAATAGATAAAGAAAATGACTAAGAGAGAAAAAATAACTAACACGGGAGGGAAAAGGAAAAATGAGAACAATAACAGTGAAAGTAAAGTGGTGGGTAATAACAACAGTCTTAATAATCAAATATAATGACTAAAAAAAATAAATATTATATAAATATAAAAAATCTTAATAATAATTTTATTGAATTATTATCTGTAAACAGTATAATTTCTTCTTTTTGTGATAACACAAATAATAATAATAATAATAATAGAAAAAAAAATAATAATTACAACAACTATAATAATTAAAAATACCAATATAAATATAATAATAATAATAAGAAGAAGAAGAAGAAAGAAGAAAAACTACTTTTAAGGAATTTGCAAAAATGTGTGTGGAGGTGTGTGGGGGGGGATGTGCATGGCTTCAGCCCCAGATGTTGTTTATTTAAACTGAAATATTTTAAGAATGGGTTCCAAGTTTCATTAAAAACTGATATATTCTTTTGTATGAAGTCATTATTTTCGCAGTAGTTATGTGTTCTGTAAGAAGATTAATGATCAGTCCAGTGACTGTTTTTAGTTTTCCAATGTAGAAGAATGAGTTTCTTTGGGATTGTTAAAAAAATGAGTAGTGAGATGTAAAAAAAAAAGAAAGAAATATTTTAAAAATATCACTATTTAATTGCCTTGAACAGCCTGGTGGAAAGCTCACAAGATCACCAAATTAACTTACACCATGTAGATACAACCCCATCTGACACAATCCTGACTTTAAACTTCACAATACCCCAATCTACTTTTCAACATGGCCAAAAGAAATCACCCACCTATTTAAGTATAACCAATTTCTATCATTTAATACAGTAATGGAGACGTATGGAGTTAGGGGGAAACAGTTCCTCCAATACAGACAACTTATATTTGTATAAAATCAAAAATGTACTGTATATAACTAATAACCCACTACAGCCTTCCAAACTAACTGATAAGATTTAAAAAATTACAAGATCAAAGAAACTACTATTAAAACTCCATAAAGTCATATCTAATAAAGACACAATAACAACAATCCCAATAGCAAAATGGGAAAAAAGATTTTATTTTCTCCCCTAATTCTAACTTATGGGCAGAAATCTGTAACATCATCTTCTCTATGACCAGCGACACAGATTTGCAACTCATATAATACAAGACAATCCACAGAGCCCAAGTCACTTAACATAAAATGTTTAAAATAGGTTTAATTCTCCTCCGGGATCTCCCCTGTGGAGATTGTCAACAGCACCAAATTCCTATGTGTCCACCTGGAGGAGGACCTCACTTGGTCCCTCAACACCAGCTCCTTGCACAAGAAAGCTCAACAATGTCTGTGAAAACTGAGGAAGACCCAGCCTTTACCACCAATCCTTACCACTTTCTACAGAGGGATTATCGAGAGCATCCTGAGCAGCTGCATCACTGTCTGGTTTGGGAATTGTGCCATCTCAGACCTCAAAACCCTACAGTGAGGACAGCAGAGAAGATCATCGGGGTCTCTCTTCCCTTTATCGATGACATCTACATTACACGCTGCATCCGCAATCAACCAGCATAGTGGCTGACCGGACACACCCATCACACACACTCTTCACCCTCCTGCTATCTGGTAAAAGGGTCCATCTCCTCAACAAAAAGGGACTGTACTGATAAACATACTGTACACACACACACACACACACACACACACACACACATATACAATCACTCCGATAAACTTAACTACCTCAAAACATTGGTCATCTAAGAATTGTACAGTACATACCAACCTGTAAAAGCTCTTTTGCACAATATTTATTACTTGTTATTTGCACAAAACTTTTTCCATCTTTGCTGAAACTTACAAGGAATGTTTACAGTTCACTGTTTCTCCTCCCACTACCTCAACTCATTACCTCATCATCACAAAAGTATTGAAATGTGTCATGTTGTCGTGTTATCAGTTTGTCACTCTTGTTTGCACATTTGCACATGCACTTTATGTTGTCTTTTGTATAGGACTTTTTTTTTATGTCAATCTGTCTTGTCTCAGCTAGTCAGTTAATTAGGTTTCTTAGTTAGCTAGTTAGTTTCTGTTCATTTATGTTGTTAATTTATGTTGTATGTAGCACCTTGGTCCTGAAGGAACATTGTCTCGTTTCATTGTGTAATAAACTGTATATGGTTAAAATGACTGTAAGAGCCTACTTGTCTTGACTTGAAAAAGAAACTCTCAACCATCCTGAGCTGCAGAATCCCTGCATGTCCATCTCCCTGTGCGCTCAGAAACATTTCAGAAGTTGAACATAATACTATTTTAATAGAAATTCTCCATTTTGAATTTAATTATATTGTAAAATTTGTCATTGTGTCATTGGAATGCTTTGATCTACTACTTATCTGAAAGAGCAACTTTTCTTTTTTCTTATGATTTAAAATGCTGACTGTGAGAAGAAAGGATGTTTGCAATAATGAATATTTGAATAAATGAGAACATCTGTTTAAAGAGAAGTCAAGAGTAATTCTCTCTCTCTCTCTCTCTCTCTCTCTCTCTCTCTCACACACACACACACACACACACACAATAGCATCTTTGGCTATTATAGGCTGGTTGATATTGGGCAAAATTACATTCCTTTGCCATTTGTGCTTTATGATTTTTCACCCAAAAGTATTTAAAATAAATAAAAAAAAAGTAATAAAATTCCCAGTACTATTAAAACAGTAGGTAAGATTAGATTCAACTGAAAAATCTATAAAACTTCCAATACAGCCCAAAATTGATGTGGGTGTGAAAGTTGGTTTATACGAAACTGGACCATTGAAATTTCTGTCATTTGAAGAGCGTAGTCAGATTTGAAAGGGAACCCCTTGTGTTCCGAGTGATACCAGATTGTGAGACTACACTAGGAACTCATTATACTAGTACACAGTCATATAGAAGGCAAACAATTACAAATGCAATGAAATGATGAAGCAGTGTTCAGTGTGAACTTTCTGTTACAGAATCATAACCGTTAACCTGATGTTGATCCTTCACTCTTCATTCCAGTAGAATATGGAGAGTTGCTGCAGAGATTTGGGATCTAACTGCATGAGCATTAGTGAGCTAAAGAGGCATTGATGTTAATTAAGAAGGTCTGGGGTGAAATCGGTGTTCCAGGTCATGTGAGGACACTCGAGTTCTTCCACCCCAAACTTGTGGTCTTTACTGGGTGCTCCCTACTCCCTGCTCTGCTTGCAGGGAATGTCGGTGAAGGGAACTTTCCCTGACAAAACTCCACCATTCAGAACACCCTGCGAAATCACCAGCGCAGGCATCACTTCGTCTGTGCGTTACTATGTATGTTACCATGTACGTTACCATGTAGGCTCCTCGGATACCTGTCACTGCTGCCGTGAAAATTTCACACTATGGACATTACATATGAAATATTTATTGAAATAAAAACTGATACCATTATAAAACATACCATTGAAACGTCTATAACTTGTAAATACATTATTGATTAATTCTAATAATAATTGATTAAAGATGTACAGGGATTTTTTTTTTACCGATTGCTCACCTATATAATACTACGGATTTCCTGATTAAATTAAAATGTACATATTTGTGTCTTTTTAACATGATGTTGTCCTCGATAATAATGATAATAAATATATAAATCCTTTTTCGAGCTCCCTTTTCAAGCTCCCAAAGTTCCCTTCGAACTGAACCTTTTCGCTCTCTGCGGTTTGCAATCACACTTAACATGGCTGACCACCCTGAGTAGTATACTTCGCAGGGTACTTTATGCCGTTTGGAATGCACCTCTTATCTTCACAGAGCTGGCTTTTTGCATGTGGGCCCTGCCATGCTGGAACAGGTTTGAGCATCATAGTTCCAGTGAAGGCAAACTGTAATGTTCGAGCATACAAAGACAGTCTATTCCAAATTTGTAGCAAATGCTTGAGAAAGAATCATAATTTAAAAATAAGTTGTTCACATACTTTTGCCATATACTGTAACACTATATACAAACTTCTTGAAAACTACTTAACTATCAGGCTTGCAAGCTTGGCACAGTCAATAAATGATAACAATTTCAAGGCATACTGAGACAAAAAAATGCAAAAAAAAAAAAAATTATAAATAAAAAAAGTACCAAGGTAACATATAGAGCCAAGGTTAGCTGATTTTTTGTTTGGGTGTTTGTTTTTTGCCCAGAATCACAAATATCCTTCAGAGATGTACAAATTGATTAGTTCCTACAAACTATGCTTTGCACAAAAAAGGTTCAGTATACACAAAACTTTTATAAGTTTATAAAAGTATTTTATAGTTTATTAGTTATATACTGTACTGAGCAAAGATCTTCCATCATTTCTTCATAATACATTAAATTTCATTAAATTATGTCGACTAAATGAAACAGATGGGAACAGGCTACAAAGTTCATAAAGTTAATTTTTTTTTTAAATAACTTTATGTAACAACCTCAGCAGCAACCTCATTTCCGTCTCGTCTGTTCCAATCATTCAGCATTCAGCATCAGCAGTATACTAATCACCAGTCTGATCATCATCTCCACCTGTTTCTCACTGTTTTTTTTTATGCCTGAATGATCCATAAGTCACTGTGTGGCTTAACAAACAAAAAGCATTCATCTAAAACTGCTCAGGTACAAGGACTGGACTGAGAATGGCAGCCAAAAATGTCAAAATGTCAAAAATAAAAAGGCCTTTGGGAAGCCTGGAAAACTATTTATCAAGACTACATTCAAAATACAGAAAAGTCTGGCTCTTTAGAAAGAAAAAAATAGGAAAAATGAGGGATGGCCAAGTCTTATATATGGTACTATAACAATTGCAATTCCTGCAAAGAACCTCTATTCTTAAGCATTCTCTTTTGTTCTCCCTCACATTCTTATCAGATCCATTTGAATCTCAAAACTGCTCCTGTCAATATTCTTTTTCTTTTAAATTACCAGTGTGGACCTTAAGTACTTTTCTAATAATTGACCAATTTTTAACCATCCATTCATGTCCAAACTGCTAAAGTGGCTGTTGTTCAGCTTTGCAAGACTGTTTTCCCAAAAATCTCTCTTCAAATCATGTCTTAAAAAACCTTATGTTTTATGCATAAGCCTAGCATACAAATTTGAACACAACACACAACTAAAGCGTTATGCACCTGGGAATATACCAAGTGCGGTTCTACCTTATAAGTATTGTCTAAAAAAAAATCGAACATATTTTGACTGTGTTTAACATTCTTATTAGCTGGGGTTAAGTATGGGTGATTTTAGACCATGGGTGCTTGAGCACCTCAAATGTAATACAATTATAAGACAATAATAATAATAATAATAATAATAATAATAATAAATCATTATATTCTAAAATCATTTTACTCTACTGTTACAGCTCAATCTGCTTAGAAACACAACCAACAGTTAAAGGTTTAACTAAAGGTTTAATGTCCAGTATTCTTGATGGAGTGGCTTATACATTCTGTTATAGTAGCTGGCAGCACAATTTCAAAACTCGCGAGCAAGTGGGAAGAAATGCAGAAGAATAAGTTATTGAATGATTCAGATTAGAGTAATTAAGAGTTCTTTTCTACTAATCTGGTTCAGGTGGCCAAAGTACGCAAATACTGTACCAGACAGATAGTGGGCATTTAAATGATAAATTCAATAGCATTTTCTTTATTTTTTTAATCAAGACCCCCCCACACCCAGAACCCACTATCCAATCCAATTCAATAAAAAAATTTTATTCATATAGAGCTTTTAACAAATTGTAAAGCAGCATTACAAAATTAAAAGAAAATTGTGGAAATGAGTATTATGCATCTTCAATGTCTTGAGATCATCACTGCCCAGGCACACCACCCAACCTGTGTGCTTTTTAAGTATGTTAAGACCTCCAAAAAGGATGCTGGGAAAAAAAAAGAATTACACTATGATGGCGCTAAATATGATTTTACTCAGGAAGTTATTAGCAGCTCTTTGGCGTACAGTATGTTTAATACATTGCGTCGGCTGAAACATTTGAGATATCGAAAATCACTTTGCAATTTTTCATCCCCAGTGTCTTGAGATTATATTGGGCCAGATTGTGGCCATCATCTCTAGGAGGAGTATAACAAATTCTATTGGGTCCTTTTTTTAAACAACCCCAAATAACTGACTTTCCATTGAGTAGAGCCCATGAAATGAATAGCGAAAGTTGTTCAGGTCAATGGGGTGTATATGTGCACGTGTGTATGAGTTATGAAGCAAAATATTCTTTGAAGGCCCTGGGGACATGCCCAGGGTTAAGCTACACAGGTGTCCTAATAACAGTAGATTCCTATCTGTGCGCTGATTTTCATGACGTTTTGCGCGTGCTGATTAATAGGAGGGTTTAAAAAAAAATTAAGTACTATACATGTTACAGTGTGATTAGTGACTGATCCTAGAATCACTCCTGTGGTTAAGTCTAATCTTGGATATCGTATTTGGTGAACTGCATCACTGTAGTTAAATTCAGTAACTGAATTTCTAATGGTGTCTGGTTTGCACAAAAGAAGGGCTATTAATCAGCCAATCAATTTTCAGCAAACATTAGCAGTGACTCACTGAGCTACCATGACAAAGCTTATGCATATGTTTCTATCTGTTCAGTCTTTAGTGTTCTGTGTTACTTGTCAGGAACCAGCCACTGGAGACATTATTTATGAACAGCCCTTGGAGCCTGCAGATCATTGCTAAAGGCACACAAAAACAGAACAGGAAGAAATACATAGAAAGGAAAAATATTATAATAAAAGGAATTCAAAGAAAGAAAAAAAAAACATGAAAGCAGCTGCTATGGAGAATAAAGAGGTGCACATTTCTTCTGAGTGGCAGAAATATTTCGACACATTGTACTTTTTTCTCTTTGTGTGTTTTATTGTATGTCGGTTCGGTTCTAGGAAAGACGCATAGATAAAGCCAAAAAACAATACATTTATGGATAATTGCAGTGTTTTATTTTCTGTCATAGCATTTCCACGATAATATTTCACACATCAACATCTGTTTATCTACTTAAGCTAATGCAGAAAATGTCTCTGCACATCTGCATCAATAAATGCCTTTTTAAATTGCCTTATAAACTAAGCACACTGGGGGAAAGAAAAAAAATGTATGCATGTGTCATTATACTTGATTATGCCTCAGCTTGACTTTATAACAGCACTGATTGTTTCTGCTAAAAATTCCCACAGTGTCATGAGATCAATTTTAGCCCACTGTCTGGGTGAAATACGGCTGGAGTTCATGGTTCCTTATTCACTGCTTCACCTGCTGGTCAGAATAATCCCGCAGGTCGCAGTCTATTGCATCATACTAGGCAATGCCATTGACCTGTTTGCGTTGTCATACCAAATGTAATGGCACCCTTGTGTGACTATTTTTATACAAGATGTGCATACCCCAGAGAATTGAGCCAACACACCGTCTGATGTTGTGCTAATACAAAATAACATCACACTTTATCAAATTTACATTTATTGCTTCTTCTTATTATTCTTCTTCTTCTTCTTCTTCTTCTTCTTCTTCTTATTATTATTATTATTATTATTATTATTATTATTAATGTAGTTTTCCCATAAAGTCTGCATGTGTTTTATTTTATTATTGTTTGCCTAGCAATATTTAAATCAATTCTTAAATTGTTATCATGAATTCATGATTTATTTATTTAATTGTCTTTTTGTTTATTACTTACATAATAGTTTTTCTGATTGCATGATATAAATCATCTATTGTTCACATGATGGCACACATGCACTTCAGAAATTATTCACAATTCCACGACAATGTCTGTTGAAATACTATGGTTTTATTTATTTATTTATTTACTTATTTATTTTATTGTTCACACAGTAAGCTGTTGTTATTGGTGGAAGTATCTATCTATCTATCTATCTATCTATCTATCTATCTATCTATCTATCAACTCAGGTATTTATTTATTTATTTATTTATGTTAAAGTTTACAATCATTACAATTGTTTTTTGATTTTATTGTTTATTGCAATTTAACTTTTCATAAATTTAATGTGTTTTAATTTGGCTGTTTTTCTTTCTGTATTTGATTGATCGATTAATTGATTAATTGGGATTATTTGATTTATTTTATTTGTTTGCTTATCCAAAGTGTATGACATTGAAATCAAAATCATACACATTATAGCGAATGTACGGAGCCCCTAAAGGGACATTGAGGAGGGGAAAAAATTTAAGTGAAAAAAAAAAGGGGGCAAAAAAAAAAAACAACAGGATATGAGACGCGAAGGGGAAAAAAAACTGGAGAGAGAAAA
>JAOVVB010021583.1:0-16103 GCA_028570985.1 Heterobranchus longifilis | reverse complement strand
TTATATTCTTAAGACTTTTTTGACAGAACATTTTTTGCATAAGCCATTTCGTACTCACAACACGTTTTCATGCATCCGGGGCTTAGCACCGCCCAAGACGACTGTAATTGGTTTAAAGAAATACAACAACCCTATCCCAGAATACACTCTGTGTAGCTGACACAATGCTGAGGTCTGGCAATGCAAGACTAATGGGGACTGACTCACTTTTAGAGTCAGCCACAAGTGGCCATTCGAAGAACTGCAGTTTTTGGCATTTCCCCATCGGCTTAATTTTTCAGCCCCGGAGGTTGCCTTTGATCAACACCCAGCACAATCTTGCCCTCCATATCAACTGTGAACTCAAAACACTGGCAAATTCTCACAAATATTTCTCACATCATACACACCACCCCCCTCTCCTTTACTCACTAAGCCATCAAGGGTTGAACTAATGAAAATGCCTGGATGAAGGGGCCCTCTGATGAGCAACCTTGGAGTTCCTCTCACAGCACTTCAAAGAAGGAATTAATAGAATTAGCTGGTCAATAGAGGGGGACTGACTGCAAATGTCAGATGGAGCTAATCATCCGCTAGAATAACATTCGCTGAGACAATGAATCACTGCATAAGCTTTGGACTCGAAAGTTTTTGCCCATCAGTGTACATTCACAGGCAGACAGACAGTCTGACATCATGACTGGATGTTGTGTGGATCACGTCAGAAATTCATTCAACAAAACACCTTTGTTTTTTTAAGAAGTTAAGGGGAAAGGGCAGAATAAAAGTTAACCTACTGTGCACAGGGTTGATGCCTGGAGGTTACCTGATGCTTGAAGCTTGGTCATACAAATCTTGTTACAGTTACCATTGGATACAAAGGTTCTCATTCAGAGAAGAAAGGCCATGAAGAAATAGTTGGAGGTGCATCTTGTTCTCTGTGCAAGAAAGGAGCGTGAACAGTTCCACCACTACATCTTTGAGGTTCCTCTATTTTGCATTGTTTGGTTCTCTCAGTTCCTTCAGTTTTTCTATTGTTGATGGCGTACATTTCTGTATTAAAATTCTCTAAATCTCTATGCAAAAAAACTGGCACACTGATTTTACCTCAGCAAGCAAATCCATTGATTGTGGAGATGCTATTGAAATGAACTGATTTGAGTGCAAATGTTCCTGATGTCAGTGCTGACATTATTTTTGTGGCTGAGCACTGGATAGTTCAGGTCTACATCAAATACTATTGCCATTGCCATTTGACAAAAGAAGACGTGGCCCGTGAGGTATAGGCTGGAAAACTGTGCTATATTTTTTATATTTTCTTTTATTACATTGCATTGCTCCAATGTGACTAGCCAGTCACAGCCCACACTGAATCTAAAGGGTGTGTTGTCAGATGACAAAGTCTGCACATAGAGTTATTGTTAGATTTAGGGTTAATTTTGCCCTAAGGTAGGGGTGGGAATCTTTGGGATTGTCACGATTTCATTCCAAGTCTTGCTGGGCTGTTATTAATGTTATGTCTCAAGCATTAGGGAACTCCCTCTGCTGCAACATTAATGAAAACCATCATTATCCAGTACTTTGTGTGAGTGCAGGGCTTTTGATATGAAACAGACTATAGATCGAGTTATCTACTTCGCCTGAGTAGAGTTGGCTGAAGTTTTGTAAAGTGGTGCAGTGTAATGTGTTGGTTCAGCTCATTTGCTGGTGCTGGAGGCCGGTGCTGCGCTTTGCTAACGTTAGCCTCTGGGTGATGGCATACAATGTATTCACAAAATACTCTGCTTTGGTCTTATTATTACATTGGACATTATTAAATTCAAAATGTTCGTTGTACGCTGTCTGGGTGCTGAACTTTTATTTTCCTCCATCAACATAAACTTATCAATGACATAGAAAATTTTATTTTTGGCATTTGGAAATCAATTCAGATTGCAGAGGGGGAAAAAAAAGTGATTCTTACATGAATGGATTTTTCCCCTACCCCTAATGGTCACAACAAGGGGTGTGACGATTCTCCGAATCCACGATCTGTTTTTAAGGTCACGATTTGATCAAATTTAAACTTTTTTTCAGCACTGACTGTTATGCCATTGTTAGACTATTGAGTCTTGATTTGTCAAGATCAACGGATCGTTGGTTTTGTGCCCTGACAACTGCCATTCACATTTTAAAAAGTTATTCTTTAACAAAGATTGGCCAAATTTTGTCGATCACCAATCCTGCTTTTGATTTCAATAATTGAAACTGAAAGAGCATTTCGATCGATTTTCGATTTAGATTTGAAATGGTGACACCCCAACAGGTCACAACAGAGTGGCACATGAAATACTTCGAAGGGCACTCAGGGCTACACAGAGCAGCATTCAGGGCCTATAATTATTTGTTCACATTTCTACATTCTACACCTCTGTACTGTATCCTTGCGGCCCACATTAGTCTTCAATGACTGTTGATCTGCTTGATGTGCATTAAGTCCTTGAAGAAATCATTGAGTGCATACAGTAAGAAAACAGAGGCTGAAATATTAGAGCAGGGCCATACACTTCTGCAGTCAGGAGGCCATACTACCAACCCTTGTACTGTACCGTCTGCCTTTTGCAAGGCTTAATTAAACATGATATCTTAATTTGCACACAGATGTACCACAAAGTAATTATAGAGTATTTTCCAAAGACTAAGCAGAACATAGTGAATTCCCCCAACTGCCTGTTGACTGGTAGTAAAAATAGCTCATTTAATGCCAGTAGAAGGCTGTCTTCTTTGAGTAAGACTTCTAGTCTGGCCTCTTGGGATGAGGCTCACTGCAATTTATCACAGTCGCTAATTATTCATGTTATAAGCCACCCTCTCTTGCAGGAAGAAAAAAACCCCAAAAAAACAGGCAAATACAACAATGAAATCACCACTTGCATGAGTGCTGACACCAGAGCAGAGCAATGAAAGCGCCATATGTCTGGATTGTGTGCTTCTGGCTGATTATAAGACGTGTCTCCTCCGGTGGGAAATAGACTTGCGCTATTTAAGTGGAATGTCTGCTTCCAAGTCTTGTTTATTCAGAGATGAAGAAAAAATGTGACTGTGTGTGATCATTGATCCCTTTTTACCCATACCTATTTTTAAAAATCTGAGAATTGTTTTTACTGTTTGTTTGACAAATGTGTTTTTTTTTTTTTTCAGATGACCCTTATGTGATTAACAAACACTTTATCTAATCTAGCTCAAAGAATAAAACGATAAAAGATCCAGACGCACACAAAAACATGCTCTTTTGTAGCTAAACTGTGAGGAAAAAGAAGTAACAGATCCTACTTCAAATTCAGTGCCGTCTTGGTAGTCTTTGAATGTGTTTTCGCCTTCATTATGTTGCAGCACATTCACATTATTCTAGGTCAATGGCTCCATTGAAGACCTATCTTGCAGAGCTATCAGAACAGGAGCTAATTACACTAATAGGCTCTGGCAAAATGTTTGATACCAAACTACCAGCTATAATCTAAGAGTTGATGGGAAACCACAAGCATTCATGTGTTTTCTTTTACTTTCATCTTTAGCAATGTTTTCACACACTACACTGTCACATAGATTAGGAGACTCAACTGTAATGTTATGCAGTTGTAGCTCTCAGGAGGTACAGTTTTAGTTTTGAACAAAAGCTGTCTCTGTTTGGGTCTATTTGCCTTATCAGGAAATAACAAAACTGTGATATCTAAGGCACTGTTCAGACCTGACATTAACATGCGAATGAAGGGACATGAAGGGACCAGTCCGCACAGGAAGTAAAGCTTTATCCAGGCACTGTTCATCCGATAAGCCAGACTACTTCTACACTAACCTCATGATAGGGGGAAAACAACACATGTAACTATGGTAACTGTGCACAACAAAGATGTAGCTGTAGCCTCAGAAAGCTTAGAGAACATACAATTAAAAAATGCATGACAATTCCAGTGACAAAAATGTCTAGTTTTTATCCGACTAAAACAAAATGAAAACTAATATTTCTGTCAAAAAACACTATTATTTATGTTTCTGCACTGAAGCACATATAGGTCTATTATGGCCTATGGTGTTCTCATGGCCAACCTCTGCGAAACAAAATAACAAAGTAGCTGTGTGTCTTTGAGGTCATCATGGCAGAACATGCATTCTGAATGTTTATCTAATGCCCCAAGCCTCAAGGTAATGGATTTATATGCATTGGCATTCATTTCATATATACATTCCTTTAACTTTACATGTTTGCATATTTAAGATAAGAGCAGAGCTGGGAATGTAATGGCTGTGCTGTCACCTAACTTAGTGTGTGGATCTATTCAAAAGATGTTAAAATTACCCAACCCACTGAGAATTATAAGAAACATTGCCTCACTCACAGAATACTTCAAATCACTTTCTTTCACAAGTGCAGATGAGTGAGTACTCAATCCCAAGATTATATGATCAGTATTCAGATAATACAAGCTGGTGCATGTGATGGCATGAATTTCGTCAGGAGATGTCTACAGAGGGGCACATGAGGAGGCAGCCTCACAGAGTTGCACTGTTTAAAGGTTGCGTGTTGAGAATCTATCCGTTGAAATGGCCTCCTGGAGGGAAAGTATATTCAGCAAGTTCTGTTTCATCAAAGCGACATGTAGCCTATACCACCCCTACAAAAGGTGGCTGGGCCAAAGTAAAAGTGCAGCAGTGAAATAAACTCTTGCTCATTGAAGCTGGTACTGATGTGGAAAGAAGATGGCACCTATTATTTTTTAAATTTCAAATCTGGTAGAGGCCAAAGACTTTCAGTTTTCCAGGGGTAATTTATAGCAACATAGCCTCTATGGATCAAATATGAAGGAAGGCCAAAAGCTGGGTGGCCTTTCATGAGTGCTCTTACTTAGAATCCAGAGCATTTACATAGAAAGAGTTGAATGGATCTCGTAAAAGTACTAAGCACACCAAGTACAGCAAGTTTCCAATTATATAACAAAAACAGCTGCACTTATAACCTAAACCATGGCTATACTCAGAAAAATTACTTTTATGTATAACAACTGGGACATTTATATTTTGTGCATGAAAGGGTTATGCCATTGGCTACATTGGCTGATGTGCAACCACTGCAAAACTGTCGGGACTGGGGCTCGCTGGTAGAGCGTGCACCCCATACAAAGGCTAAAGCCACATTGCTGCCCTTTGCTGCATGTGGTCCCCTCTCCCTCCCCCCTTTCCTGTCAATCTCCAGCTGTGCTATCAGTAAAGGCAAAACAAAATAAAAATGTGGGGACTCCCTATTGTTCTGACGGCCCACTATTCTTGAACCCCAATAGTCTGAAAAATGTCCCATTGGACCAAAAACCCATTTGGCTGACAGCCCATTATCCCGCAAATTGCTCTGAAGGCCTATTCCTCCGAAAATACACACTGCCTCCTAATGTTTCACACTGTCAATGTCAAGGTCCGATGATGTCATTCTGCATAATATTAGCCATGTGCTTCTGTTTGTTAAGGCTAGGGTTGGGCCTTCGGAGCAACGGGCATTTGTTTTCTGGATTACAGGCTGTCGGAAAAATGACACTTACTTACATATGGAAGCGAAGTAATGTAACAAATCTTCAGATTTTAATCCAAACCACAATCTGTTCCTAGTTTTGGTGCCTAAACCTAACCAAACTGCAACAGTTTCACCACATTTTTTAAACTGACTATTACAGTTAAGATATGAGGACGTGTTGACCTTCTGCCACTGGTAGGGCGCTAATTTAGGAAACTCTCCTTTGGGTCATATTAGAGGGTAGGAACAATCGACCTATGTGGCCATATGGGTTGGAGGACTTGTTGAAAAAATGTCATGGCTGCTGCACCACTGTGCCATCCAAAATCCTAATGCAATAACCAGCATAAAATGTAATTACACTTATTACATTATATGCAAAATGCTACATGTCTTTAACACATATTCTTAGAACAATGTCCAGACTTGTTTGGATACTGTTTGTGCAGACTACTTCCTGTGTGCCCAACAGTCAATAAATAACTGTCGCAGCACGTAGAAAAATGCTTTATCTATCCCCTCTGTGCTGCATGTGTGGGAGTCCATCTGTTCATTTCAATAGCAGGCGTGATAGATGCAGTGCTGGGATTATTGTACACAGTGACAGAAGAACTGCATTTCAAGCTTATCTTCCCAGTAGCCATTCATATTGCCTACTTGGCCAAGTATCCTGCTTCACACCCAAGGAAATGATTAACAAAGAGAGGCCCAATGATTACCACTGTGCTTCAAGCCAAATCTCACAACCTGCAAACCCACATCCATTTTAATTTTGTCCACAAGCTAATGCATGAGCATGACTCCGAAATTAAAATTCAGCACTATCGACAACATTCATTCACCGAGTTTAACAATAAGTCAACAATGAGAATGTGGGATGATTGTGCTTGATAGTGCAGATATTCAATTATGATGGATTGAATGATGGCTTAGTGTGCATAATGCAGTCGCTCTTCCCTATTGGGTTGTTTATTTTCGGCTTATTGTTTGCTGCCTGTGAGTAAATTGTTAAAGTGGCCTAATAAGCAAGATGCTATTCTTCACTGAGCTTCAAAAACAGTCCCACAATGTGAAGTATTTCCAAGTGGTTGGATTATGGATAAAACCCCTTTCCACACCCACTATGTTTAATCACCTGCTATTTTTTACTTTGTACTGGACCACTTGACCCGAAAAACAACAAGACATTCGTCAGAATAAATACTGACATTGTACAGTTCTGTGAATCACGGATGTTACATATTTAATTTGTTTAATTTGTCACTTTTAATCTATAATGCGTCTATACCATAGAGTGTATATAAAGATGGACGACTTGACAGCTCCCCAAAAGTGAAGCCAAAACATCTTGTTCCCCCCTGGTGGCTGGCTGTAGTACAATCATAAACCCCCGCCCCCTCCGTGATAGCAGAGGGGTCATGGGCTAAACTAAAAATCCAAAGTACATGTCAATTATTTTCCCTCTAAAGATGGTTTCTATCATTTTAGGTAGTTGTTATCACACTGTTGTTGTCAAGTGTTAATCTTTTGGATAAATTCTGTTTTAATGAGTTATTTAATGCTATAAAAACAGGGTAAAACATCATGATTGACAGCTGTGATTGACTTGCAATTCATTGGGCAGGTGTATGGGTGGGACTTTGATACTGTCCGATCAATATACTGTGCAGACTCTGGTTGCTAAATTACAACATGACGGTGCCTGTATCTGGGATATTTTGGCTTCACTTTTGTACAGTGGAAGGAAGTGGAGATGCATCATCCATCTTTATATACAGTCTATGTTCAATACGGGCAAAGTTTTGTGAATTCAAACAAAACTTTAGTTTATGAAAAAAACATTGTGGTTCAGGGTAAAATGAGGACATTTGTTACGCAAACAATGTAAGTTACATAATCAAAGTAAATAAAAATCCATGGTTAACTCTCATTAAAAACCACCCGGTTTTGTTGGTCTTAAACAGTGGTCTGCTGCTGTCTGCTGCTTGGCAACCTCTCGTCCAGGATATATGCCATCCACCATCCCCTTCATCTCTTGTTGGGAAACTCAGTTCATATACATGTGATCTGAACTATGTCACTTTAAAACCGTTGATATGATATATATGAAATGTACAAATGTTACATGGTTTGCAGAAACATGCCGACATTTCATTCTGGCGACTGGGCTGAAAACCAACAGCTCAAAGCTCTCCATACCTGGGATGCACATACCTTTTCTCTCCATGTGTTGGTATGTCAAGCGTGGATTTAGAAGTTAAAAACAGTCCATCAGGAAAGCATGAAGGAAGTTGTCTAATGGAGGAAAGACATGAGTCTGTGAGGGAGTGGAGGGGTGAAATTGAGTGCTAATGGCCTCTGTCTCCCAGCTGTGAGAGCTGCAGCTGTCTGGGGGTGCTGCTGAGACAAATAGAGGTGGCGCATGTGGGGACCACAGCATCCAGACAACAGATCACATTTTTCCCTTGCACACTATTCGGCCACAACAAATTAATTTCGGACCGCTTGGGAAGGAACGAGATACGGTCCGGTGTTGGCTAACAAACATGTAATGTATTTTCGGTGTGCTGAGCCTGTTCTATCAAGGAGATGCATGATTGAAAAGTTGGGCGAGTAGAGAATATATTTGCTCCAGTTGCAAGTGATTTGACGCAATGTGACCTAGAAATTATGGCTGTGGAAAACTGGGAGGAAGAGAGGAGAAAGTGTGGGGATGATGGGAATGAAAATGATAACTAGTACATCCATGCTGGTTGGAAAAAAAAAATCACTCCTAGATCATCAAAAGAAAAAAAAATTATCTGCAACCACTGTGGCCAACTCGTTCTTATAACCAGAGTGCATGGATTGAATTTAGAAAGACACTAGAATGGGGCTCACTGGCATACAGTAAAATAATAGATGATAAGAATGAAATCCGCTTGGCAAAAACTAAGCAGTTTTTCCAATACCAAAAATGTATGGTCATATTAAGTTTGATTAAGATTGGAAATTCCATACCTCAAGATCTACATTCAGTGCCACTGTTAAGAGTGCAGTACAGTGTTCCTTATATGTAGAGTTGAAAGTAGGGAGATGAAGTTGGGGTGATGGGGCAAGATTTTCTTTATTTCTTTTTTACACCATAACCATGGTCTTTCCCTAACCTTACAGTGTTTTAGTTGTTTAAACCATACCTTAAACCAGCATTGGCTGTTTTTTTTGGGCAATAAGGGCAGCACATTAAGCTGCAAACACAACATTTACATATTATCACCATAGACTGTATAAAACATGGCTGTAGTCTCTGTGACCTTACCCACTCTGAAGAGCCATTGTGAAGCTCCCTGTGGGTGGCTCCGGCCGCCACCATCTTGGCAGTGCCTGACTCCGCCTTACTCTGGCTAATCAAAAAATGGGAAAAGAGGTGGAGCATGGATGGAGCTGAGGCGGCCCGAATGAAGCCAACTGTCTATGGTAGCCACCTGTGACAGCACCAACCTGTCACTTAAAGCGACCATTAGGGTTGGGTACCAAACTCGTACTTTTAAGTGTACCAACCGAATTACGTGGGTACTACCAAGCAGTGATTCACGTTCAATCAAATTGTGCCAAATTTCGGTACCCAAAAGTGTGAGCTGTCCTCGCCTCTGTTCCTACATGCACGCAGAGCATAGAGCTTGACTACGGTACCGTTATCGATTCAAATGTGAATGGTACCCAACCCTGGTGGCCATGCCCTTAGTTATGCATAGCTTTAAGCCTTAATATAATTTAATGGGTGAGTTTTAAAACAATTCACCCCCGTACAGTTGTTGGGAACCAAAACCATTTTTTGCACATGGCTGTAAACAACATTTCTGCTGTAAAGTTCAGCATTTTAACCTGGGGGTCTATGGGGATTGACTTGCTTTCGGAAGCAGCTTCAAGTGACCAATCGAGGAACTGCAGTTTTTGGCAATGCAACATTGGCTTGATTTTCACCTCATAAAGTGGTTATGGTGAATGTATTACCAAACAGCGGCAACATAATAGCATTCAATTTGAGTCCTGTTTCTGTTCAACCAAGGGATGTAAGTTCAAAATGTACTCTCTATATAGCTTTTTTGGTCTCCACCAACTCCTGAGTAAAACATCTGGCTCTTTAGCTGCTTAATATGAGACTGCATTTTATAATACAGGATATAAGCATACTATTTCATCATTATAGTAATGCACTTTACTTTCATTCTTCATCATTTCAGATGCCTTGTACATTTCCAAAGACTGTCTGACCTTCATTTGTGTCATTTTCTGGCACATTTACCTCCCAAACAAGAAAAGGTCTAGACAGGTAGAAGGAGTTACATGCCATTTCTGTCTTGTTGACCACTTGCCTGCTTGCTGCAAAACAATGCCACATGAGCACACAAGAACAATCAACATACATGTGTATACATGTGTGTTGACTCCCATCTGAACTCATTCTCAGTTATGTTGTTTTCTGTTTGTTTCCAGACTGCAAAAATATAAATGTATTCACCAACAGGCTGTCCATGACCTAAATAAATCATGGTTCCTCTCATTTGGAAGCAGAGCTATATGAGCCAATGGGTTATGACGGCCTTTGAACTATTCCTCCCAGACTGATGACTGGTTATTAATTCATCCATTCTTTTGAAAAGAGTGCCTCATTATCATCCCAATATCAACTCGTCCCGCGAGAAGTTGCGAAGCCAAGCCGTCAAGATTTTTGCACTCCAGCTTCACAGGCTTGTCAAATTAAAAGGGTCTGCCAGTGACACTTTGAGGATGGCTCTCCAAAAAATAGAGAAAAAAAGGATGAATTATGTAAGATCTCTTTGAATATTGCATTGCAGAGGAGTGTGTCCCACATGCCCACCGTTTCCAGTCTCAGACAAGACATCAATAGGAATGCGCTCACACTGGCACAATACAGCGGAGGTAAAGTCATCCCCCTCTTTTTCTATTCCCTGTTATCACTGTGAGCGGTGCAGTCGGCTCCTGTGTGTTTTCTAAGAGAAAAGCTTTGGGAGATAAGGGGAGACGATCACAGGGTGATTGAATGAGATCTGCATTTGGAGAATGGACTCGGATAACATCAGAGGTTCTTGGAAGATGACCGAGGTTCTCGGAAGTGCAAAGAAAAATAAGATGGAGCTCCTGCCTGTTTTCAGACAACTTCTACTCTTCGTCTTGAGAAAATTTGATATTTGTGCTTGTTACTGAACACAAATATCAGTTTTTCCCATTAATTACTTAGACCAGGCATGTCCAAAGTCTGGCCTGGGGGCCAATTGCACCCCGCAAACTGATTTTAAATGGCTCCCGGCATGTCTCTGAAAATATACTATGTGGCCCGTGACACAATATGTGTTAATCGAGCAAGTGGTGGTGTGCTGCGATCGGCTCTAGGTCGGCTTGGTTTACAGCACCCCTCGCTTGGACCTCGCTGCTTTTCAGGCCCATGGATTATTTGTGCTTGCTGAGCCCTCTCTCCGTGCATGGGAATTGTGGCCAACAGTCCCTGGTGCGTCAGGGGTTTGCAACGATGTCAGCAAACAACGTATTCTTATGAACAGGTTTGCATGATATCTTAAGAAATATAACCACCTTTCAATTTAATGATTGCTGTTTTAAACATGTGATGGTCTCTGTTTTAAACACGTGGTTAACGCTTTGAAATGATAATACAAAACTACTTGGTACAGTTAGGAAAAAGCAACAGGGTTTGGGTTAAAATCCTTACTTCGGTGTTATAAAAAAAGACTTTAGTTTCAAATAGGATATGCACACCGGGCTCCTGGGTGAAAGTCCTGTGTTTGTGTGACCCATCCACCTCCCGGCCACCTTCTTGGTCTTTATATTACATCACCTCACTTCCTCGTTTCCTCCCATCATAATTACTACGGGCACTAGAGGTCACAGTCTAAAAATAAAACATCAATTTGGAACGTAATAAGCTGCACCTCCAGGCTCACAAGAGTGCATTACTTTTCGTAGGTACAACTACGAACACTGAATGAGAACAGCCTGCGACAAACCATCTGACCCGTCTTGAAACACGGACCCCATCTTGTTTACCCAATTTTGTGGTTGTGTGACTTTTTTAGGGTGTAACTTTTCATATCTATACAACCAATGTGTTTGGGATTAAATTGTTTACTGGAGCACAAAATTATTCACAAGAGCACAAAGTTCTTCATAGATCTAGCCTCTTAATATTGCTCACAAAGTGCACCAGATTTATGCGTTTCACTAAGTTTTCTTGCGACCCTCACAAAATCATGTGGGGAAAATAAATAAATAAGTCATATTTAGTGCGAGTGTCCCATAGACAAAATTAGTTGGGGGAAATTTCTAAAAGGAGCTCTCACAAAAGGAATGGGAAAAGTACAGTGCATGTGATCTGGAACAACAAAATGCAGGAAACACAGCAGTGAAACTGTAATTTCCCATTAGAAATGAATAGAAGTTGTTTCCAAAAGACACTAGTCGAGAAATGCCCTAAAAACTCCCATTTCCGACTGAAACAAAACAACTCAAATGGCTCCCTTAGTACAATATTCCACAATCTATTAATTTTACTGCTAATCACTTTTCTCTTTCACGCTGTTGCTTTTATTGACCTTTTATCGGTACCAGCAGTCTCCTGCTATTTCACTGTGTGTTGCATGTATCCATCTACTCTTTTCATTCCCTGCAGCAAAACAAAGAGATAATTGAATTGCACCCAACAGGCCACCTGACAAGTCAATCTCATATTCAGAATTTTTGACGAAGTCTCACAGTATGGCCCACATCCTTATTTTCTGCCCAGTAAGCCCACGCCTAATTGTTATTATTATAATTACTAGAATGGTAACAATTGTTTTGCAGGGGACTAGGAATATGGTGCAGCTGTTTTTACACCATTGAATTAAACAGTGAGGCGCCTTGGTGGTAAATGGTGTCAGTAATAGAGAGCGTACCCCCAGACTGGAGCTGGATGAGCAGAACTGTGGAGTTTATTATTTGAATCCTGATTTCCTAATTATAGTAATTATACTTCTATTATAATAATTTAGTATTGTGTGAATCTGGAGAGGTGTCCAAAAGTAATATGAATAACTCTAATAGCAAAGAAAACACTATTCATGCAAAAGGTATAGCACCCATTCTTGAGAATTGGGACAAAACCTTATTTTTGGGGTTCAAAATCCACTCCGTAATAGCCTCTGAAAGACAGAATGTTGGCCGGGAGTGCCCGCAGGTTGCAAAGGGTTAACACATTTTTTTAATTGTTTAAAGTTGTGAATTCTTGTCTGGGACAAAGGTGTTTTCTGGCACAGGGCAAGTTTAGAAGTAGAAAATATAAAAGATGACCAAAACGTTTTAGAAATTATATTTGTTTCATATATAACCTTTAAAAATAAAATAAAATACATTTTTAAAAAAATTATTTGACATGATTTATCCCAATTCTCAAGAATGGTTGGTCATCTTAAAGGGAAATTAGATTAAACATATCTCTCTCATTGACTTTCCACTGTAATGTATTCAAAGATACGGTGCCATAATCCTATAAGGGCTGTATAGTGGTATATAGAAGATAAAGAAAACTGATTGCAGATCTGCGAATGTGGTGATGACAACCGCCAGCTATTTCAAATCATGCCTCTTCTTTAGTAAAGAGCTTAACTTGAGCCTTTGTTGTGGGAAAAAAAAAATGCTAAGTTAAATCTCAAAATAAGCTTTGTGGACGAGGAGTCACCGAGAAGACTGTCAGCCTGATTGCCTCGGAGAAGAAGATGGTCCCTCGCTCTTCTCCTGCAAACCACAAGATGGGTGTTACAGATCTTTTCTTAATTGGGTGAACCTCTCTAATCAACGGAGCGACTCAATGCAGGATGTACAGTAATGGCATCCTGGGGTGAAGTGCATGCTGGGTCGCCAGGGGCAAGGACGTGTTTACCATCAGTTGGAGCAAACAGCAGCAACATTGTCTTATATTTTTCCTTCATTTTCTGTTAAGAGAGAGAAAAAAAAAAAAGTAAGTAAAAGGTAAAGTAAACACCACATTTCTTCATAGGTAAGCTGTGTGCAAATACTCTGCCACATGCCCGAGAATTGGAGAGATGCCACCAAAAAAAGGCTGTAAGAAGAACAACTTCAGCTGTAATGAAATTGATGTACTGTTAAATGAACTTGAAAACATATATTTATAAAACAAATCCAAGCAACACAATTATATAACATGATAACTAATATGTAAATATAATAATCTATAATAATCTAAATTTGATTATATGATATTCATGTGTTTTTTTATGTTTATGTGAAAATTGTATGTTTTTTTTTCTTATCTTGGAAAGAGTGCTCTCGAGCATGGGTACATTTCTCTTACCTAAGAGAAGAACAAAAATAAGAAAACATTGGTGAATCCCATAAATCAATTATTTGTATTTTGTACTATCTAAATAAGAGCAAATCGTGGATACAAACAAAAATAAGAGGACATTTGTCGGTATATCGCTTCCTGATGATGATTATGAAAAGCATGGAGATGCACTAAATCTTGTAAGAGCTATAACTCTTTCATTTAATACACACTGAACTCATGAAAATGATTTGCATGAGAATGTGCTGCAAACCAAGGACAATTCTGAGGAAGAGTTGTCCCACATGTCCACCATCTGTTGAGGATCCTTACGCGGCACATGTAGACAGCGCCTGGCAGTTCCAGAGACATGTATGGCAGTGGGCCTCTGCTGAGTGGTCATCAGCTCCTATCAAACCCCTCTGGAAGTGCCCACGCTCCGTCGTTTGTTTAATTTGTCAGTTTGTTGTAAAGCCATCATCTCTTCTCCATCCAGTGGCATGCTGGCTGGTCTTAAACATGGGGCTGCGGTGCCAAGAGGAGGATAGAAGCTCTGAATGAGGCGGGCTGTGTGAGGCACTGTGGATGTATGGATGCACTCCACGCCAATGACAACAAATTAGAGACAGTGCAAACAAAATGAGGCCAATGCTAAAGCCTTTGGAAACTGATATAATAGTTGACAAACTGGCTATCAAAGGGGACATACTATGTTCATTTTCAGGTTGATAGTTGTATTTTTGGTTTATACTGTCTGTCTGAATATACCTGTATTCACCCTCTTTAACACTAGAAACCAAAGTTGACCATCTTGTTGTGCCTGTGTGTCAGAAATCTTTTGTGTTTCATTTTAGAACCGTCTAGGCTTCAGAAAACATCAAAAACACACATTTAGGAAGAGTTATGTGCATATTAAAAACACAAATGGTCCGTCAGACCGTCTTAGTGTTAAAAGGTGACCCCGCTCTAATAATATGTTTATTTATATAGAGCCTTTCAAGGGCAGGCGTCACAAAGTACTTCACAATAAAAGGCAAAAATAGCAAGTAAAATACAGGGCAAAAACAGACATGACAGCATCAAGCTTAAATACATAAAATACACTAAAAAACACAGGTCTAAACGAATGGGTCGTTCTAAAAGTGTCCACAGATCTTAAATCCAATGGGAGTGAGTTCCAAAGTTTCGCAGCTACAACCTCAAGGAGTTGCCTGACCACGCAAGGCTCTAAACGTGATCACAAGAACCTTGGGAAGCCAGTGTAAAGCAATCAAAATTGGCGTAAAATGAGACCTTTTGGAGGACTTAGTCAAAAGCTTGGTGGCAGCATTTTGGACCACTTGCAGGCGACTCAGCAAAGTCTTGCTAAGGCATGTGAAAAGGGACTTGCAATAGTCAAGATGTGAGGAAATAAATGGGCCAGCTGTGGCTCAGGTGGAGCGCAGGGTCACCCTTTAACCACAAAGTTGGTGGTTCGATCCCCGGATCCTCCTGTCCAGATGTCAAAGTGTCCTTGAGCAAAACACTGAACCCCAAGTTGTTCCCGATGGGCAGGCCTTGCATGACAGCTACCTTTGTGTATGAATTTGTGTGTTAAAGGGTGAATGAGAAGCAAATTGTAAAGCGTTTTGTCAAGTAAAGTAGAAAGGCGCTATGTAATTGCAGTCCATTTACCATTAAAGTCTCTGCTTTTCCAACAATATGCTATAATTATTGATAGCGTGACAAATACAAACAGGGACAGCATCCCTTGTGTGAGGTCTTGATTGGCAACTCAGTCAATGAATCCACTCCGCCAATTTTGATTGGTTTTAGGGTGCTATCCTCTGCACCTTTTGTAAATTGACTTGTATTAGACAGAGGCGAGATCAGGAGGAAGAGTGTTGAATAGGTGTGTATTAGAGATTGAGATGACTCTCATTAGGAAAGATAATACAAAATATATTAATTTTTGCAGCTTCTTTCTGAATAACTTAATTTGAAGTAATATCAAGATGTTCACAAAGTAAAATCTAATATGAATCAAATAATTAATAGGAATGGCTCTGAATCGCTGCTGCGTCTGCAAAGGACATGATCAGACTGCAACGTATCATTCGCTCTGCTGAGAAGGTGATTGGTTGCAATCTGCCGTCCCTCCAGGACCTGTATGAATCCAGGTCACTGAGGTGGGCGAGAAAGATCGTGGCTGATCCCTCTCACCCCGGTCACAATCTGTTTCAAAAACTCCCCTCTGGCAGGAGGCTG
>JAOVVB010021558.1:0-16105 GCA_028570985.1 Heterobranchus longifilis | reverse complement strand
AGATAAGTTGCCCCATGCTCGCGTAAACGTCCTCTGCCTTAGCCACCGGAGACACACTGAAAAAAGCCCGTAAAAACATGTCACTTTGGAGCTCCAGAGCCTCCAGAAACACAGCCCGACATTCAGCCAGAGTCACGCCAGTTGCGCCATACTTGCGTAAACATGCTCTGCCCCAGCCTCTCGTTCACCGGAGAGACACGCTGGAAAAAGCCCGGAAAAACGTGTCAATTTGGAGCTCCAGAATCTCCAGAAACCCAGCCCGACATTTGGCCAAATTCACAGCTGGGGAATTGCCTCATACTCGAGGAAACATTCTCTGCCTCGCAGCCTCCCTTCCAGCGGGGACCAGGCAGAGCAGCGGTGTGCACAAGTGGGCGTTTTGGAGTAGACGTGTTTGGATGTAGGCGTGTTTGGATGTAGGCATGTTTTGACCTGGCTGCGGCTGCAGCTGGACCCTTCTGGTTAGCTGAGCTGTGTTGCCAGATCTCGCGAGAGTTCGTTGCTAAGACAGAAAAAGGTCTCGACCAAAGTTAATTTTCTCCTGATCTGTCCGTCTAAAAAAATTAATTTTAGTGTCAGAATGTTCAGGACATATGTGGCTTCTTGTGAAAACTGGGTCCAATTTTTACTTTGGTGACTACGGGGCGAAAGGATCGATCATAATCTGTGATCACGTTCACTTCTTCCATTGGACTCAATACACTCAGAACAGCTTCTTGTCTCCTAAAGAGGCGGGGCCATAACTAAACCCAGGAGGGAAGTTACTGGTTTTACCACAAACTCTTCAGAAATACTTGTTTGACTAAACATTGACCTTTTTAAATATATTTATATTACAATGTACCATAGTTTTTTAAACATGAAGCTCCATACAGCTCTATATTTTTACCTTGTTCATCAATATAAAATGACGTTTAATCTTGGATGTATTATTATTAACTATTTTTATCCATAACATATGTTTTGACAGGGTTACAATAACAAGCTGCGCTTATTAAGTCTGTATGCACTGTTTCAAGTGTGATTACCACGGTGATGGCATGTAACTTGTTCATTTATTTATAAGACCTACATAATGGCAAGTCATGTTTTTCACTTTATTACAACAAATCATTGATCTTTTTTTTATTGGTATACAATTAATAGGCTATAATTGAGGCCCATGATATATTGGTGTCCTTCTATTTGCATTGACCAGGAAATAAGATGAGAGTGGTCTTGCAGGTCATATAAGCCTAGGCTACACGGTTGGTCTGCCACATTTATAAGTTCCGTTTATTAATATAATATCAATCATATTCATCAACACTACAAGGCCAACTGTCCACAGAGAATCACTGGCTCTCTGAGGTCAATGCCTGACATGAAAAGGCTTCATTTTATAAAGTCTAAATATTTCACGATATCCCTACATACTCTGAATGTCGGATCCCACAGTATATAGTATTTTAAAAATTTCATGAGGCATACCATATCTTGCTTCGCCTAATTAGTGATTACCATGTAATGGATGCATGTGTCCCTTTAATAAAGCATAACAGCTCTCTGACCTCTCACAGGCCGCTTGGTTCACTCACTGCTTCGTTAGCATGAACAGCAGGCTTTTTCCCTCAAACAGTGGTAGGCTAACATTGCCAAGTAACCGTCAGCAAATATTGGCAGCTTGATTGCTCTGACAGCCTCTTGCTTGTTCGTTCATTCTGTGGCGCTCGCTCGCTCGCCCCTTTTTAAATGCGTATAGGTATGCTTACCAGATGATGTAGAGGGGAGAAATAAATGTAAGATTTGAACATGCAGGGAAGGGAAGAGTCTTGTTTGCACAAATAACATGGAGGAGGAGGGAGAGGGGTGAGGAAAGGAGGAGGCTTTAGACAAAAAAAACACGGCGTCTTTGGATTTGCACATTGTTATCACAGCGGTGACAGGGCTGTGACTGTGACACGGAGAAGACAATGAAAAGCTTTACTTCTAAGCGCAGACATCCTTGCCAGACAGGATTTTTTTTTTTTTCCTCCAAGCCCACAAGTAAAAAATTTCCATCCCTGGTGATAGCTACGTTTTGTTGGAGGGGTCCCATTATGGAAAATTAATGAAGACCGTTCAGCCAATCAGAATAGCATATTCACCCAGGCCATGTTATAATGTAAAATATGCTCTACAATCAATGCATATGCACACTGCAATAACTGTAATGAAAATGAAGATAATAGTTCAGTCTGGAATGAAGATGGTGTTCAGATTGCTGCCGGACCAGATCCTATCATCATTATGACACCTGCGAGAGAGTGAGATTGAGGGAATGCAGGAGAAATAGATTTAGAGAGACAGAGAGAAAAGGAGAAAGGAAAGATGAGAAGGTGGGGGGGGGAGGGAGATCTACAGCATCGACATTATTGTTAAATACATACAATCACAGCCAGAAAAATGCCCAAAGACCTGCTGGAGTGGCAGTACTTGACTTACCACTCTTATACCCCCCCATCCCTCCAGAATTCACTCTCATAGCGGGTGTACTAGTGCATAAAGTCTTCCATGGCTGAGACCTGACAGCCTCAGATGCCAAAAATCCATCTTCCAATGCAATTTAGCACAGAGGGAGCTGGGAAGATGGGGAAATTATACAGGACTCGAGTCAGAGTTTTAAGGTAGCGGTGGAGGCCCACAGACACATTTGAAATGATGACAGGTTGCAAGGATCTGACAAGTCAAAAGTTAGTGACTCCAAAAATAAAATTTCAGTCACTTTCTTGAGACCCTTGTGACAAGGCAAAGTATTGAGGTGCTGTCGCCCTCCTTCTCTTTGTTTCCACACGCTCAAGATAACTAGCCGTCCGACCAATTTTCCTCTGAAGCCTTCTCATTTCTCACCTCAACTGAGGAAAATGACAGAGATAAACTAATGCCAATTGTTGAAAATCGACTCAGTGGAATGGAATCTTATTGGCAGTACAGTATGAGTGAATTATGAAAAAGAAGCTGCACAAGTTTTATATGTGGATGCATCTTTCGGAATAGCAATGTGTTTTCACTATTCTGCATTTCTCAAGGTTTTGTTTGGTGTGAGCTTTTCTCTTATTTGAATGCAATTACACATTTGTGGTATGAATAATACCCCATTGTACGTTTACTGCTGTAGAAACGTTAAGGTTCTCTTGTGACAAATGTTTACTGTTGTAGCAATGAAAGAGGTCTTTCTTACTATTCTATTCTAAAGGTCAGTCTGGAAAATACTTTTGGGAAAGACTGTTAACCTTAACCTCAGACCCTTTCTTCTCGGATTCATTACTGTCTGAACACACAGACACCACACACACACACACATACACACACAAACACACACACACTCCTGAATTCAGCAGAAATCTCTCCAGTGATAGCAGTAACTCGGATCTCCTTTATGGATAAACGTTCATAACTCTGCTCGGGGATTACGAAAGCAAGCGCCAATTGGCAATAGCTGCAACCATGTACGTGCATGCATCCACACGTTCATGCATTCACACACACTTCACAAACACTACATAATAGGCCCCCCCCACACCCCCTTTTTTGCCAAGTTACCAACCAATCGACAGAGCGAGTTACAGTACAGAGCTGGCCGCAATTATACTTCCTGTTTGCATTGCCCAGAGCTTAACGGGAAATATAGTTATCTCAGATAGTAATAGAAAAGGAACAAACATGAGTGAGAAAAAACACCCATAAATATTTGCTTTTTTTTCCATTTTATGCTATCTACTATTAGTATTTTTTTTTTTTTTTTTACATTACAATTGCACAGAATGATCCTTCAGCATGGCTCTTAGATATTCACTGCAGGCCTAATTGCCTTGCTGTGTAGAAAACCTGTAAGCATGCAGGCAAAAAAAAAAAACCCATGCAGTTTCAAAGTGTGTTTTTTTTCTCCTAAAAACTGCCCTAGAAGAAGTTTTTTCATACATTGTTGTATTTCTGCACAATGTTGTTTACAGTTGTAAAACCTGAAAGCCTGACACGGTACTGTATGCTACTTCCAATACATATGACTGTCTTGTGTGTATAAATATACTGCAATGCTATATAATCAAGTACATACCTTTAAAGGTATAGATTCTTAAGTGTTGTGGGAGAAAACCTTTTTTTTGGCAGACATTTTTCAAAGGCACGGTAAAGATTCTGGGCTATTTTCTTCATATTAAGCATCCCTTTTTTAAATACTTCTTAAAATGTAATCATTTAAATTTTTACTTTCTGTCTAATTTATCAAGCTCCTCGTCTCACACCTTTGCGTCTCCTCTTCAGCAGACAGTGAAACATTTATAATTAAAATGTGCTCGGCAAAATGTCTCCACATAAATCACTGTTGTTTGATGCAAGGAAGACATTTTAAATATGTACCCCCGTGAAAAGTTTTGAAGATATATCTTCATTAATTAAAAGTCTTGATGCTAAAAATACAATTTCTGAAGGTACCAAAAATGATGTTCATTGCAGACAATGACTCAGCCGGTTGTGAGTCGAGGCAATTATTGCAGATCAGAGGCAGGAAAACACATCGCTTTACATGGTGGTGGTAATGGCTGAGCACAATTGGGTCTGGATATATCAATGATACAGCGTGATGGTAAATGCATTACACTTAACCGCTGAAAACAAATTGATTACCCTCAATGGACATTTCAATGGCTGCTCATTTTAACATAAAATCCAAGCTTTCCTTCTGGGGCCCTCACACACGGCAATCTGTGAGACAGCCAAGTGTAATGTGGGCAAAGTGCTCATGTCCCTCAGAGGAACACATGACCCAACTGACAGATGCCAAAATGCCAAAGGCTTGATTGACAGTCTTGTGTTAAACAGCATGTTTGAACTCATTAGCACATTGAGGCCTTGCTACACGGAGAACCCCCCAGTCATTGTGTATTAATGTTGTGCTCTTGATTCTTTCAACTCGTCACTCAACGCAGCAAACCTTGTGGGAAGGCAGAAATGTAACGCACCACGTATTTTAAAAGCCTTCAAAAGAAGGTTGTTATCCATCGATACCTTGTACATCAGACATATTTATTTTATCACGTTTTATACTCTACACGCAGATCTGCATACGTATTCACCGTGCCCACATAGACACATGCACACACAAAGCACATCAGTCAAAAGTCAGCGCCGGTCCTTTCTTCACAACAGCTGTAATTCCAGTCTCAATCATAGCACAGTGCTGAGAGCTCAACATCAGTCAAGTCCGCCCACTCCTATTCTCACATCTGTCACATCAAACAATCATGTTGAACTTTAGGGTTCAAAAAATCTTTCAAGCTTTTTGCTACAGAAAAAAAAAAGGGGGCACAAAACAGTAAGGGACATATAAACATGTGCCAGGCTTGTATTTGCTGACAAAAGGTGAGTTCCGGGACAGAAGTGCAAAAATACACTGATATATATTGATGTGTAGACGGTAATACCTTGATACAGCGCAGGTTACAAAAAGGGTTTGCTTTTCAAAGATGGGTGCTTGCAGTTTCCTTTTTAAGTTGTGACTGTCGCCCTAATGCATCTTTCATAAAAGTGATTGACGTATGGTGTTATCATCCTCAGTGGCATTCTAAAGAGGGCTAGTGGCAGTCTCAATGCACTCTTCATTTTTAACTAATGGGGACAGCACATGGCTGGAAGCTGTCGCCTTGTTGGTCCCTGTTTGACACTGATGCATTTCTATCTCAACTGAAAATGCTTGGTCAATAGCTAGCCTCAGTGTATACTGCGCATATGGTAGCATTTTCCTTTGACTTTCTTTGATGTGCTCTGTGGCGTTTTGTGTCGCATGTGCAGCATAAATGCACGGTTTTCCCGTTTTGCAACTACAAAAGAAGATCTCATGCTATATGAGAATTTATTCTCATGTCGACAATAGTCCTGAGGAGGATGCTCACACAATTTAGTCCAGTGAGTGACAAGAAAATGCCCTTTAGCATAATGAGACTTTGACAATTAAATTCCACTCTGACACACTTTTCCACCCAGGTTATAAATAATTAATTTGAAGAAGTAAGCAGTCAAGAGAATGTCACGTCTCATTTGGTTGCGCTGAGCGACAATGACGAGCCTGAAACATGCGGCTTATAGGATATTATTGGAAGGTTGTTCTAGATATCCTGTTTCACAGTGACACAGATGTGTTAGGGAATCTCAGTAAGAGAAGAGATGTTCAAAGCAGGGGTTTTATTTTGTTAATTCTCTTAGCTCTTATTAAGCGTTTGTTAAATGTTTTAAGTGCACTCTCACTTTTTGAGCTTTTAAATCAATGAGAATGAGTGAATATGCCACAGAATCCGAAAGAAAGCTCTTAGTAGTTTAGGGGAGATTGAATAGTAGAGGAGATACACGTCTGATTGATTAAGTGTCGTCAGTTAGTTGTGAGTTTAGTGTTAAAAACACATTTTTCAACATACGCATTATTATTATTCATTCTGTTTAGATTTTGTTCTCCAAAGTGACATCTGACCTTAAATGACAAAAAGACACTGTCAACTGAAATTGCAAGAATGAATATATACACTCGTCTTATGAGGCTTGACAATTGAAGTTGTTGACATGCAATCAAAAGCACATCAGATGCAAATGACTGCTTGTCTTTCACAGTGAATTTTCAGCAATCTTTCTTTGAAATAGGGGTGTGCCATATCACATCACATCCATGTCATATATCTATCTGTCTGTCTGTCTGTCTGTCTGTCTGTCTGTCTGTCTGTCTGTCTGTCTGTCTGTCTGTCTGTGTCATACACAGCAACAACAAGCATGGCTGAAAGCAAAATTACTACACATTAAGAGCACGTAGGAACTGACTTCAAAATAAAAGTGACCTTCTGGTGAACATCAACATTCAATAAGTCAGTCAGTCAATAATAAAGAAATAAAAACACACACACACACACACAAAAATAATAATAATGATAATTTACAAAAAATAACCGCAAACTGTATTTCAGAGAAAATTTGAATTTCAGTTGGGTGAAGAATAAGTCAAAGTTAATAATAAAGACTATATTTACAAAGACCAGCCTGACTTCAAAATGACAGTATCCCACCGCAGAGTGTCATTGAGAAACGTCCTCTTTCCACAGACCAATTTCACTTCAGAATGACAGCAGACCACCCCAGAGTGTCACTCAGACAATATCAGGACACTCTGATGTCCTGAATTTCAAAATTAAAGCCCTCTGAAATGACATGTACGAGCTGTGTTCCCTTCTAAATTCAGATTAGTCGACTGGATCACACTGGCATGATCATACGCATCAAAGGGTTACATCAAACAGTGATGTTATTTTAGAGAAAACATCAAAATATCAACATATATATATATCGTATATTGCTGCGTAGCCTAAAAATATCAAGATACTATTTATAAGCCAAATTGCCCTAATTTGAAACAATCTCTTTCCCCAAAGATCTTGGGAGTAGACCGACTGTATCAAGCCTTCAATACAGATGAACATCCGTCTAACCCTCCATTCCAGCTCACTGTATGATGCAAGTCAATGCAAGTCAATATTTTACGGGATTTCACTGAAATTACCATGCATGTCTCAGGGTCAACATACTCCAAAAAATCCTGAGTTTCCCCCTGCCTTTGTGAGCGGCAGATTCTCCCTTCCACTCCCTGCAATTTGGTGATGGAAATGTATTCCTCTTTCAGGCTGACATGGAGTATCGTACAGGTCATATCAGTCTTTTGATCCAGCAGCCATTAATAATCATGGGGCATGAAAAAACTAGACTTGCATATAGTCAGTCCCATTAATAAATGATAGCGCTGATCCAATTAAAAGGCTTTGCAAAGGAGGGTTTCTCAGGGTGTCCTCGCAGAACATTTTTTGAAGGCACGCAGGCCTGTAAATAATCAAGCCCGGGGCGATCCCGCCCTCAGTACCCAGGAGATGCAGGCTGTGTCAACAGCGTGGCACTGTGCTGTCACCACATATCACTCCTGAGCCTTCTCACAGCCCTCAGTCGTGTGAAAACCTCACAGCCCTTATCTTTTCCCTCCTTACCACTCCACCATGTTAGCCGTAGAGCATACACACCGGAGCCAGCCAACTATTCAGACTTTTTTTTTTTTTTCAAACACCATGTTTGCCTGCTCCATTTGGCTTCCTTTCTGTGGTGTTTTGATCTGTGCAAACAAAATACAGTGGTTTGAATTGGCGGATATATCACCATGACGACAAGCAGATATATTGTAGAACTTATCTCCTCTCTATTACTATTAATCCCCTCCAAATTTACAATAAAATGTGTAAATGTAATACTGTAATCAGCCACTCATGGATAAATATATTGTTCTGAGTGTGCGCCACTATTCCTTAATAGCTTTAACTAGAAGATACGCTTGTCACTGTTCTTGCATCATCATAAAACACTTTTGTATGCTGTATTTTAGTATTTAATTAACGCATCAGACTTGTCTTAGCTAATGCATATTGTCAACCACTGAATCTGTCACTCACCATGTGTGACTGACGCCATTGTGATTGTTGCTGGTTACACTTTTGTTTGGCTGCGGCACACGGACTGGCCCTTTAAAAAGGAAATGCATGGAGATATGAGGCCTTAGATGAAAATTCATGTGACTTGCCATCATTAGTGGAACGGACACGCTCATCCAGGTTGGCGTTTAGCTTTGTGCCCGAGGGTTGATGATGCCCTAAAATATGAGCCATAGTGTGTGCAGAGCAGGCTGTGACCTTCTTATACAGAAGCGTTAATACTCCAGAACAATATGACGGAACATGGGAACAAAATGATCTTAATTAGGAAAGGAACTCATTCTGTCTGACACCAGCAGAATCACCAGTCTACCAGTCCACTCTGCAGCACCTTATTATCACGTAATGACTTCCATTGAATTAAACATGTCAGCCTAACTTTGAATGCAGAATGAGAGACAGTGTTGTATATAATAGAGTGGCCGGTGACACTGCATTCATGCTGAAGCTGAGACTGAAGATTATGAGGCAGGTTATGAGCAGTTTTGTGTATAATGTCACTAAAGGGAATTTTGAGAATAATGTAACCCAGATTATCAAAACGGGTTAAAATAGAAATGAAGAAAGTATAAACAACTGAACTACTGACTTAAGTTTTAAGTTAATGCTTTTATTTTTTTTATTACTACACTACAGTAGTTAAATCTTTTGTTTCACCTATTCCCACCATTTACTAAAATTAACCACATTTTTACAGTGCATTCTGTGATCCAAAGGGAGTCCGTGATACAGACAAGAGTTCCTCTGAGTCGTTATGTTGAGCTAAGTAGCTGCTCTGTGTAACAGCGCTGAGCTTCACAAAAGTTCAGAAACAGTAAAAAAATTAAGTAAAAACAGTTACTGACGTCGAGCAGTTATCACGGTTTCCCTGCAGAAGCCACAAGACCGCCAGAAGTTATTTCCATGTAAAGCCATTCTAGCACTTTACTGTGAATATCAAGTGTCAAAAGGGAAGCATATTTGATGCTTCAAATGAAAGTTTCATAATTTTATTCACCATGTTACTAAGAGAGAAAAAACAGGAATTTCTTGTAATGTAAAGTTCTGCACTTGTTAAGTATGTTAAGAAACAGTAAGCTACAAAATGTAGTTTGCAGTTACTGCTGAGAGCATATTTGTGAAATTATTATGTTTACGTAATTGGTTGTTTGGACTACCTGATGAACAGTGCCTGGATAAAGCCTTACTTCCTGTGCGTACAGGAAGTCCCTCCCCTTCGTGTTCCCGTTCTCAAAGTCCCTTTGCTACGGGAAACAACAACAACAACTACACTCGCCGACCTATCAACCTACATGCTGAAAATGACTTTGGATTGTGCAATACGACAGGCCAGCTCTGTTCTTTTGGGGAATGATTGTAAAGATTTACAAAGAATATGTTTACAACATTTTTGTGTAAATGTTCCACCAAAACAAGTTCCCTCCCGACACTAATTTGCAGAAGTACCGTCGATTGTGATTGGTTTAAAGAAATACAAACAAGCCAGAGAGTTTTTTTTTTTGAGTGAAAACGCACTGGATCCAGACCTTCCTCCAGCGCTGTGAAGACAGATCTGGCTACTCAAAACTATACAATACTTTATAAAATAATTTCCAGTAAAACACATTTTTGCTTTCACTGAGAAAGTAAAGGTTGTAGGTTTAATGTTAAATGTAAGATGTATGATTCATTTCTTTCTCAAATAGTGGCTAAGCTGAAACTGTTTATTTCTATGTTAATGTCTGGTATTTGCATTGTGTCAATATGCTAAGCATATTCTGTCAGAACAAAATAATTTTAATACCATTTGACAATTTGAAGTTGAACTAGAGAGTAACAGAATATTTTCAATATGTTAAATATTTGCATTCAGTCAACGCTTACTTTGATGTGGTTATGATCGAGTATAATGTAAAACATGAGAGAAACATAAGATTTGATAAAGGAGAGCAGAACAGAGACTACAAACCTGTTTGTAAATGCAGGTCAGGTCTTTTATTGAGTGAGAAGATCCAGAAGAAGATTGGTACCAGCATAAACAAACATTTGACTTACAGTGCCCTCTGACAGGTCATACCTGCATGATCTGAACTCAAACAAAGTTCACTTTGATCAATTCTTCACTGACACTGACTTGGAAGTCATACAAGACCGCGGAGAAACCCAACATAAGGACAGTCGATACAAATAAGGATGTTTTTTAATAGTTTTAAATGGCCCCGTTTTTCATTTTTAATACGAATGTAAATGTGCTGACATTTTCATTCTGTTGCTTTTCATAAGCAACAAACTAAAGTACAGTTAACTGAACTTTGTGTGGTATTTTTGGTTATTGCACTCTTTCATAAACCTAGAGCGAGGTGTACTTACCCAGGAGTGGGTTACAATAACATTGCATTTTACCATGGCCTTTTCTCACTTACTAAAACATGAAAATCTATATTTTGACCTGGAAAGGTCTGCCACTCAGGCATTGCCATAACTGCAAAGAGGGGCCTTGACTTTCAATTGAATAGAGAAGACGTTTTCTTTTTCTTTTCTTTTTTTTTTCTACAATGTGCCACAAGCGGAGGAAACCCTCTACGGCAAAACAATGAGATTCTACTGCAAACTTAATCATTTTTGCTGCACGGATACATGGATAACCTTTGAATATCATATCTAAAGTTAATTTGCACTAAAACCCATAGTGACATTGTTTTCAAGGTTTCAAATACAAGTTTAGTCACAAAAGATGTTCAATGGCATCGTTTTCATGATTCCCATCTTCTGTTGCATTTTAATCAGTGTTGGATGACAAGAATGCGAGCACAAAAAAACAAAACAAAAAAACAAAACAAAAAAACTGCCACCAGGGCTGGGGCTAATTAAAGCTTATAATACTTGGAATCTTAAAAAACTTCATTGGCAAAAAATAAATTAAAAAAATCAGATCTCAAATTAAGCTGATTTGATTGAGGTGAAAGTGAGTCTACCAACTGTGTAGACAGCAATACAAAGTTATATATATATTTTCCCTGTGCATCCTACTTAAAACAGTGTAAACTCATTGATATTCAAGTGATAATATACCTGATTACAAATACACAGTTGCAGGTCTCCAGTACAATTAAGATGTTTGCTCTTGATGACTTATTTGCCCCATACAATAATTGACATATCCCTAAAGTGCAAGCAAGGCATTAACTCAGGGAGGGAAATAGACGTGAATGCTATGTATTTATTGATGAAATAATCATCAAGCTGCAGTTCATTAGACCCTACTTTATGTTTCGGTTTTAATTATTGGCCCTGGAAGATGTAACATGACAGGATCTTTAATCACCCGAGACAGAGGCTTGCTTCAAAAGGACACCTTGCTGACACGCTGAGCGGGGAATGTGTCTGCAATGCAGATTCACTGATCTCTATGAGTACATGTGTCACATCACCTTGATAATTAACAAAGGGATGTGTCAATTACCACCGGGCAATCAGGGAAGCCGTAGCAGCAGGTGGGTTTCCGAAGGCTGGGGATTTCAGTCGCAGTTCAGGCATCGCTGCTGCCAATCAAAGGTGTACTCACCTCTCCATATAGGTGTGTGTGTGTGTGTGTGTGTGTGTGTGTGTGTGGGTGAGTGGGGGGGGGACCACCAGCAACAGCAGCAGCATTCCCACAGCAAATATTCAAAGAAGGGCAAATTGGACTCAGCTCAGTGGAGCAAGGAGGGCACTGAGAGAACCCTTCTACTGCCTTGTTGTGCACATGCGTACTGCGTGTCTCCTGTTCCCACAGAGATAATCTGCATCTCAGCATCTGCAGACTCACCTAAGACTAGAGGTATACGACTTATGCGATCTTAACCGGTTTTGAAATGCATTGCATCACACGCAATGATATATTTCACAGAGAGTCACTGTGAGATTTGTGGAAACACTGTAACTGGGCCATGTGTTGGAAGGGCATTATTTATGCTGACTGTTGATTGTTGTGATGTATCTATGAGGATGATTTAATCAGAGAATTGAAGTGAAGAATAAGTGAATACATGGAGGAAAAAAAGAGTTATATTGATGCTTACCTTGTTTCAATATATACTTTGTGGAGCCATATGAAATATGTTTATTCTTGTAAAATATTGCTTGTGGATATCCTGTAAATACTTCTGCCTGACCATAGAGTTAATGGGATTTTTTTGTTTCTTTATTTTGTTTTTCTACTTCCAATACATGGTACCTTTTCAACATAAATCTGTCTGAATCATCATTAAATATTTGTCAATACAATTGCTCCTCCTCTGTACGAATCCAGTCTTCTGATCCTTCTAGTCCAGATTAAAAAATGTGCATGTTACAGTTTAGAAAAGACAAAACACACAGCAACGATATGCCACATTTGGCATGAGCCATTTCTGCAGCAACAAAACTTTAGCTTCCCGTTGCTCGTTCTAATATTAATTTAATATATATATATCTGGAGCTGCGTGTCGGGGTCCTACATCACCCTGTCGGGGTTCTATTTTCAATAATCCCTTACTTATGTATCTCTCTACCAGCCTAGATGTATCACGATGGCACCAGCGGTGTGATGTCACAGGCTTCAAACTGCAGGTTGAGCAGTGTGGGAGCCTTTTGCCTCTTCATGCCGTAAAAAAAGGTCTGTGGTTGTTGAGGCATTTGCTCTATCTTGTGATGCAGTGCAGTTGAGGGTGAGTCTGTGTGAAATAGAACTTGGGCTGCCAGTACATCATTTTATGAAAGGCTGATGAATCTGTCACACCTGTTGGACACCAGCTAAAGCCCATTAAATCCTTTCCATTTATCATTTTAAGTGTATACATCTTTGCGTTTATGTATTAACAAATGTCTGGAATAAGAAGTGGGAAGTTTCAGTGTGGACATACACTGATTTGCAAGCGCTCATGCTGATTCTCAAGTTTGGTAAAACATTAATCACTGAGAAACCGTGTCACACAAAGTGAACATCATGTCTGGTTTGATTTGTGTCAAAGCGATGTGATCGTTGCGTGGCAACAAAGTTGAAAGAGTGGATGAATGTTTGGAGCCTTCACTTGTTGGTCAAAAATTAACTTAATTAGCTGTGTTGTCACATATTTAGCCTCAAAAACAGCAAACATGGATGTCACTTTTGCAGATCTACAACCTTATACATAAATCTAATTAACATTTTCTGATTGTATTTGTATTAAAACAAAGTGAGGTGCTAGATTATATGGACTGACTGTGGCTGGTTGGTCAAAAAGTGAATAATTCCCTAAACTGCATAAAAGCAAAATTATATATTATACCATACATAGAGCACAGACATGTTTATTCATTTCCTTTAGCCTAAAACGGTGCTAATGAATACATGAGAGGAATCATTACCGATATTTCTCACTTACTTACTCTATTTGCGGCCCAGCCACCAGAATACAATGTTGGCATTGTATGTTCCTACAAACCATAGAAATGTTACATTACCTGTTACACATGTTACACTACCGATGACAGTCCCGTTTCACAACGTTAATCACAACATTAATCACAATGTTAATGAAAACACAGCAGAGGGCGGAACACGTTTGTGTATAAAATAACGCAGCGGAAAACACGTATTATATCTACGAACTGTTGTATTCTCACACCCGTTTATGAGAATGTGTTGAGTTTTAACACAAGCTATCCCCACAAATATATAATGTATCTGTGGTGGTTTGCAGAAACGTACATTGCCAACATTTATTCTGTTGTTATTTGAAATGTTGAAATTTTCAACCACATATTTTGGTGTTTATATGGCATTTGACCTCCCTGTCTTTTGTTACCAAAATGACTTTATTTTCCCACAGGGATTGTTAAAGTTTTATCCCCATCTTTCTCTCTTCCTGTCTCCATCTCTCTTTCTTTCAAACAATGTTCAATATTATTAGTTTACTGCCATGGATTTTTATGTTGGCTCTGATGATAAATCATTTTTACGAGTGGGCTCTTAACAAACTCTTGATGACAACCGACCAGACTAAGTTAATTTACAGTAAGCGCATGGACTGGCAAGTAAAAGCTATATATATAAAGGCTACACAACAGGCTTACATACATAAAGTAAGCCTGTTGTGGACATGATTCTCATTCATCACTCCCTTTTTTTGAAGAATGAATGAGAAAAAAAAAATGCCTGCATGCATCTGAATGAGAAATCATGATATCATTGAATTAATTCAAAACCCAGAGAGATGTTCTGCAATCATGTAGTCTGTTCACAGAGCTGCAAGAATGGGAAAACGTCTCACTCCAGTTATCAGGCGCCAAGTATGTGAAAATTCAATATATCTGTGCTGGAAATCATGCAGTCCAGTAAAGTAGACTTAAAAAAATAGGCTTTCTTTCATACTATGTGCCATATTACATCAAGTAAAACCTTGAATGGTGTTATATGCTAAAATGCTGAGAGAAGTGAATCAAAATATGTCATTTTTAGCTTTTTCTCCATCATTAATTCAGTTCTATTTGCTATGTAATTGACTACAACCTGTTTCTGTACTTTGTTAACTTTACAAAAGTACACAAAAACTAAGGTTGCTTTCATGAGCACATGAGCTGTTTGGACTGTTGCGTCAGATAGTACGGTTTGTTTGGAGTGCTGTGAAAGCTCATTTGAATTTGGTGCAGACCAAACAACCGAACTCTGGTCCGCTTGAAAATGCGGTCCACTTCCAAATAGACTCTGGTGCAGTTTTATGACAGAAGATATGTGATTTTAGCATGTTTCAAAGGCTAAATTACCAATAAATCCATCTGCTGATTGTGAAATCCATTCAGAAAGCGATCTTATAATCGATCTGTATGGGCCATGTTTGTTTGGTAACCATGGTAATGCGTATTCACATCTGCCGTGACAAGCAGCAGCGATCCCACAGTAATAAGCCCTGAATCATAACTGCTGTTTGTGTTGATTTGCAGTCAAAAAGGTCAGAGCGCTGCGAAAAAAGACATTTTTTTCTCTATGCGGCCGCACCTGCTATCAGGAGCAATTGGAAAAAAAAAAATGCTGAAGCTGAGAATAAAACAAACCTGTCTGCCTAATAATAGCCTGCTAATAAATGTTCATAACCAGTTATTTCTTCGTGACCTCTTTGTGACAAAAGAACATAAATATACACTGCATAAACTTCTTCCTGTTGATGCAAAACTGTCCAATCAGCAAGTTTCCTGTCATTCTGTATAACGTCATGTTTACTCCACTTTGTTTGTTTGTATAAAAAGTCAGTGTGAAAGCGAACCGGACCAAAACTAAAATGCAATGAATCTTTTTTTTGCCCTTGGTCCGGACCAAATGAACTTCATACACCATCATTTCATGTCTACAGGGTTTTCTGTAACTTCCCATACAGAACGAAACACGGAGAAACAGCGCTCAGTTTTTATGCTCCACACATCTGGAACAAACTCCCAGAAAACCGCAGGTCCGCTGAGACTCTCAACTCTTTTAAATCAAAGCTGATGTTTGACATAAAATAATTATTAATATCTCACACTGCACTGTAACTTGTATTTTATCTATTTAGCTTGTTTTTATTCTCTTGAATTACTGTTTTGAACTGTTTTTTAAATGTCCTTTT
>JAOVVB010021549.1:0-16105 GCA_028570985.1 Heterobranchus longifilis | reverse complement strand
ACAGGCAGCATGCAACATATTTCGGCACGCCCACTCGTGGCTGCTGCTGCATGTTTATTTTGCAGAGTGCGCTTGTTTCGCTGTAACAATGGAGCTGAACGGGCGGTGCCTCCAGCTAACTGACGCGACTCCGCCCAAACAATTCACCCCGGTACACATATCTAACGCACCTGTATTACCGTAGTTTGGCACGCGCATTTACGCTCGGTGCTGAGACCAAATCCGCGCTCGCGCACGAAATCCATTTACACTCCGGTAGTAGAGAGGGCCCTGATCGAGTCGCTTTGCTCCCGCAATCAAACAATCCGCTCGGTTAAAGCCCCGGACAAACGTTAAACGGTCCCTCGGTGAAACACGGTGACAGAGCAGGAGCGGTTTGGAGAGGAAGAATGGCGGATTCTAGCAGCACCGCAGCGGTCGGGGCCGCAGACTGCAACAGCGCTGCTGCTGCTGCCGGGGCGGCTTGCCCGGTTGCGCAGGATGGAGCGCACGCAGCTGCGGGACCCAAGGCCGCGTCCGAGTCCGTGAAGGGCCAGATGTTTGATGTGGGCCCCCGCTACACGAACCTGTCTTACATCGGGGAGGGGGCGTACGGAATGGTCTGGTGAGTTGTCGTCTCTGTGGGGCCACCGTAGTGTCTGAAATCAAAAGTGCTAGCTAACATAAGCTGTTTGCTAGCAAAATACTGTTAGCTAGCTAACCCTAGCTATTGTATTCAACAAGCGTTTATCCAGTAAATGTGAGTGCAGTGTCGATGTGTGTGTTTAAAACGGCTGCCCCAACATTCAGACATTTGTTGAAGCAGTCCATGTTGTGGTTAGCAGGTTAGCTGTAATAGCTACAGGCGTGGCTATGAGCTTTACAGGAAACAAGATTGGGAGTGATTGCGCAGGACGTAGTTTGCTATCCGATGAGAAATCTTTTGCAGTCTGCGTTCGCCCGCAAATTTGAGTTAGTTATCGCTATTGTCATTTTATACGCCCGGCATCAGTTTCACAAGCACATTGAGCTCTACTTCAATTCTGCTAAACATTCAGCCTGCAGCAAAGCTGCTGCAGAGGATGCGAGTGGGATTTGTCAGTTATAGCGAGGCCTCGTGCTATCGCTGTATGTGATCTACAGCCGTGTGTGGACATGTTAAGCAACCCTGTTGCACTTGACATCGATGCCAAGTCATCGCAGGCTGAACTGTGAGCAGGATCAGATGTGACAGCAGTGGATGGTAGCTGGGCCCACACATCCATTTCAGCAACACGCCGCCGTGCTGGTCACTGTAATTTTCAAACACAAGTGTGTCAGCAGCACAATGTTATTTTGTTAGTGTCATCATGGAGCATGTGATTCCACTGTTGGTGTTTGTAAACATTGTCAACACCCACTATAAAACCAATTATAGTTTAATCCTGTGTTCATCATCATCCAGGTGTACAGATGTTTTGTTACAGATGTGATTTTAACCAATGTTTACATCCAGGGCAGTTTATTATGTAACAGTATTTCAGACATTGAAGAAGGTACACAGGCCTGTGAAATGTTTATGCAGCGTGTTGTGCAATAAGAAAACAAGCTTTTACCAATAGGAAAGATGTGATGTAACTATTGTTCCTGTTTAGGGTCTGTGTAAAAACCTAGCCTTTTCCCCCACAAAGGGACAGTAAATTCAAGCGTCCTAGAAACACACCATTCACAGCTGCTCTCAGCCTCCATCTACTCTACACCTACACCACGCCAACGCTGCACCTACACACAGGCATACACCTACAGCACTTGTCACGGCAAAAAGACGTGTGCATCTTGGCAGTGGAAACAATCTGCAACGCCCTTTTGTAGCTTAGTATTAGCCTAGTTTCTGATAACGTCATTGTGTGTGAATTGTACACTGTAATATGAGATCTGTTTTGTGCTTCTTTCCACATCACACACCCTATCCAGCTCTGCCCTGGACAACGTGACAAGCCAGCGCGTAGCCATCAAGAAAATCAGCCCATTTGAGCACCAGACATACTGCCAGCGCACGCTGAGGGAAATCAAGATCCTGCTGCGTTTCCACCATGAGAATATCATCGGCATCAACGACATTCTCAGGGCACGGCACATTGACAACATGAGGGATGTGTATCCTTTAATGCTTTACAGGAAGGTTCGCACTGCATTTTTATGTCGCTTATTTCCCAAACTTAGATTGAATCAAACTGTTGTATAGGATTTAGGGATGCACTGATTGTGAAATTCTGGGCCGATACCAATGTTTAAAATAACAATTTGCCTGATAGCCGATGCTGTTGTTTGTATGTTGTTTATTTTGTTGTTATTTATTCCCCCCTTTTTGCCAGGGAAACAAAGAAATCTTCATTATTAAAAAAAATAACTAAACTGTTTTAGTCATTCAACATTTCATTACACTATCTTTGAATGAGCACAAATTCAATCATAAAACAACTTTTAATATAACCCTCTTTCACGTGAAAAAAAAGAGTTTTTTAACTAACTGCTTCAAAGGCATTTTTAACCTTTAAACACAACATTTAACCAGCGCTGCTGATATGCCGATTGCAGTCAACAAAACGGATATCAGCCGATACCGATGTTCGGCCGATATATCAGTGCATCCCTATAATATTTAATTTAGTCAATGTTAGAGCTGCACAATAAATCGTTTTTTTTTGTATTTTTTTTTAAATCATCATTGTGTGATATCAATTTGCACAATAAACAAAAAAGATGACGACACATTGCGAAAGACACTCAGGGATTAAAAAAAATAAAAAAGTACTTTAAAATGTCATTATTCTTTTTTTTTTTATTGGTGCCTTTTGTGTTCAGTTCAATGTTCAATCTGTTCACTACAATAATGGAGATAATTTCCTTTCATTTTTTTCAATTCAACAAGCAATTTGTTGTATTTTAGCAGAATACTGAATGCAGCAGAAAGGCAGAATTGAGTAGGCTACACTTTAATATCTGTTTTTTTTATTACAAGTAATAGCCTATCGTTAGCACGATATTCAACAACGTTATCACACATTTTCCTCAAATCACGCAGCCCTGGTCAATATTGTCTAATCAAAGTTTAAGTAAAGCTGAAGAATACAAAGCTGTAAACTGTCGTTTGATGTAATCTTATGGGCTCCGTCAGCGGATGTTAGGGCTGGCTCTTCAGAGAGGAACATGTGAGGAGGAACAACAGGGTGGCAAAGGTGATAACGCTGCAGGCATGTGGGAGTCAGACATCAAACAGGAGACCTAACAGGAGCTTTGTAGTTTGTGCACAGTACCACCTTTACTGATAATTTGAGTAGTGGAAGTCTTACAGCTGATGATTACTTTTAGAAACACATCACACATTTACCTCAGAGACAGCAACAGGACATGAATGTTGCTTCACTTAAGTCTCGCAACCTTGGTGAAGTGACCTTTAGTGGTTGGCTATTGAAGATGTCACTCACAGATCTATGGCTGCATTGATCTCTGTTAGTCTCTTTCATGCAACATTCAGTCTGCCAGAGACCTTTGCACGTCTCTTTTATCCACACTTCAATATATCCTTATCGTGATGCTTTAATATAAGCTAATCAAGTATCGCCTAGGTGAAACCGTTTTTCTTCAAAGAATAATTGATTCAAATTAACATTTTGGTCCCGTACATTGCCCCTCCTCCGGTTGTTGTGAATAACTGATTCTGCAGCAGTTCTAATGCAACTGGAGCTGTTGAAATTAATTAGTACATCCATCAGCAATGTCTCAGTGCAGCAAATGCATAAACTCCTATGTAATTTTGTGCACCTATCTAAAGCATTTCCCACACTGACCATATTTCTGTTCATTAGTAAAGAAAAATGTCATGCATAAAATTGAAAATAGTTTGATGAATATCAGCTGATGTTCCTGTGTAATCAAAGTCTTATGTGGAAAGCAGCACTCGTAGCCTTTTTTATTCTGTTGTTTTAAGAGACAGTTACCTGAGTGGAGATAACAGTGCAAATAGCACGTTGACTGCAACTATAGGAGTTGTGATAGCAAGAACTGTGCTTTTGTTTTTATAGAAGCAATTAATGACTGCACTGCACCAAATACAATATGAACCCTTTAAAACACACCTGTATTGTGTATCTGGATACACTAAGCCTTTATACTTGATGATTTAGTGACTAAGTAACAGCAGTAGCATTTCATGACAAGCAAGGGTGCCTTGCATGCATGGTTGGAAATTAACCTTTATTGTCCACCTGCCACTGTGGATCGGCAGCTAGATTCCCGCGATATCAAAAGATCACATGAGAATCACAGGATCACTTGTTCACACCAATCCATCTCGCCAGGCTCCAAGTTAATGCGTTTGGATCTGGTGCAGACCAATCAGCATCCTGTGAGGAACTACTGGCAGCTACTGGCGTGGTTTAGGTGTGTGAACTGTGTAAAAACAAAACAAAGGCCGCTCCGTGTAGATGCCGCAATGGCGTCGTGATATCAGAACTGGACAATATTTCTTCTTTGAAAGAAGAGCAAAGAATGGTACTGAAGGCTTTTCTGCACTTCTCCTAACTGACTTCTGCATGAGTTTGACAGTCCAATCACCTGCCAGGTATTTTTTGCAAGTTCCTGCCCTTTTCCAAACAGTTTCCAATGACGGCTTATCAGATGGTTCTGTGAAAACAAACCACCTGACGGCGTCAGGTTATGTGGCTGGTGGATTCCAAAATCAAATTGGTTTTTTTTGGCTGGTGAGTGAAGCAAATCTAGCAGCCACTTGTATGTTTTGCCAGCAGTTGGCTGGTTGCTGGTGCTAATTTCCAACCCTGCGTGCATGTTAGACTTCCACCAGACCTTTTTGTCTGTTAAGAAATGACTGTAAACTTCCTGTTTCAGGCGAGGTGATTCATATTATTTTGAGCGCTAAACCACACAATGCGAATCTCAAGCACAACTCATTGTCCCAATGCTCCACCTGTGACACCACTTTTTTTTTTTAGATTGCACAATACTAATGCAAAAGGACACTGGCTAGATGTTGTATCAGTAGATAAAATCATGCTGGGCCCTATCAAGTTGAGGAAGTAGTGCAACACATAAAGCTTTGAGGAAGTGCTACACCAAGAGCTTCTGGCAGAGCTAATGCAATGCAGAGGAAACTACCTCAACAGAAATAGAGAAGGGGTTGAGAAGAATAAAACTGATGAAAATTAGACGGAACAGGATATAAAACTTGTTATGAGCATGTGATAATGAAGTAAAAAGCTATTGGGCCCAAGAGCCTTTTAACAACCAAGATAATGTTTGTAGGATGTCTATCACAGAAATTGCTATATCAGTAAAGAAGACTAAGCTGATCACAAAGAAAGCGAGCCACAGAGAGAGGTGGTTGTGAGAGAAAAAGAAAACATGACTCTATCCCAGGAAGAAGCCGAACAAATAGGAAGCTTTAAAAATAACCGGTGAGAAATCCCTGCGTGCAGCAGCAGGAAGCTGCCAGTGAATGGGATAGCCAAGGTGCCAGCTGAAAGGTCAGGGCTTATTGCCAGATTCGGGTTTGTCTCCCTGGGCAACAGCCCTGGTGGAGGTGACGGACTCTTCACAATGAAGAATTACAGCTGTATGATGGTTTTCTTGGAGGATGGCAACAACCAGATATTACAGGTGGTATAAACATGCAATTACAACCAACCGAGGGCCTAAAAGGCAAAAATCAGGGGTGAAAAATTAAAAATGTATGCCCTGCTAAATACAACCAACATTTCCCGGCATTGAAGCCCATCATTTCTGAGAGGATGTGCTTCTGAAGGCCATGTTGAAGCTGAGAAAGGCCATGTTCTGGCTGAGGAAGACCACACAAAAGAAAGGGTGATCATTACTAGCTCACACTGTTCTCTGTGTGTGGGGGCTGGCTAGCATCCCTGCACCTATTCCCCTGTGACACTGAGCTACAACAGAAGAGGCCACTGACAAGATTCGCCATGGTCGGCTTAGAGACGTCACCAACATTGCACAATGAGAAAAAAAAAATCGGGGCTGCACCGATTGTGAAATTCTGGGCCAATACTGATACCAATGTTTAAAATAACAATTTGACCGATAGCCAATGCCAATATGGTTTTTATGTTGTTTATTTTGTTTTTGTTGTTATTTATCCCCCCCTTTTTGCCAGGGAAACAAAGAAATCTTCATTCTTAAAAATATATAACTGAACTGTTTTAAAGTCACTCAACATTTAATTACACTATCTATCTCATACAAACAACTTTTAACATATATATTTTTTGGGGAAATAACTGCTTCAAAAGAGTTTTTAACCTTTTAACACAACATTTAGCCAGCACAAAATTTATGCAACACAATAAACACCGGTCACTGCCATCGGTGGATGTCATCTTATTTGCCGATATGCCGATTGTAGTCAACAAGGCGAATATCGGCCGATACTGATATTCGGCATATATATCGGTGCAAAAAATGCATTTGAAAAATAATAAAAAGAAAGAGACTCAACTGCATTGGTCCCCATCCCCAACAGGACTGCAACTAACGATTATTTTCATTATATCAATGAATCTAATTATTTTCTTGGTGAATCATTTGGTCTATAAAATGTCAGAAAATAGTTTAAAATGTTCATCCCAGTCTCTCAAGGTGATGTCTTTAAATGTTTTGTTTTGTCCTAAACCCAAAGATAAGCAGTTTAATATTATACAAAGCTCAGAAAAGCAGGAAATCTCCATATTTGAGGCCAAAAACAGCATTTTCTGCCATTTTTGCATGAAAAATTACATTAAAGATTAATCAATTATCTAAATAGTTGAGATTATTTATTTTCTGTTGATCAACTAATCGATTACTCGACTACTCGTTGCAGCCAGTACCCAAAATACTTTAGGAGATCAAATAGACAAACCAACTAAATTGTAGCAGTAGAAGCTATAACCAAGAGAAGAGCAAATATAAGAAAACATTGCTGAATCCCAGAAATCATTGCATGCTAACAACATAAGAACAAATTAGGGCTGCACGATATGAGGAAAATATATGATAACGTTGTTGAATATTGCGATAACGATATTACTTGCAATAAATAAACAGTCATATCAGTTAGGCTAGGGATTTCTGCTGCTTTCAGTATACTGCTAAAATACAACAAATTGCTTGTTGAATTAAAAAAAACTGCAAGGAAGTTATTTCTGACATTTTATTCAACATTGAACTGAACACGAAAGGGACCATTTAAAAAAAATGTTTCTTACGGATACTATTTAAAAAAAAACCCTGAGTGGCACAACTTGATATCGCGATGACGATTAAAAAAAAAAAGATTTATTGTGCAGCCCTAGAACAAATCAAGGATACGAACAAAAATAAGAGGAAATGTGTTCGTAGATTTCTTCCTGCATGGGGCCATGAGACGATAGACAGGATGTACACATCTTCACTTTCTAAATACGAGCTAATATGTACAACATTTTACGAGTCAGGCCTGTATTTTTGACCCAATCGCACTCCTTACTGTGAGCTGCTTTTGATTTTCTGATTTAGCTGATTTTCAGGGAAATACCTACAATGAAACCTACACGCTGATTCAGAATTCTACCTACTTGGGCCAAGATCAACCTGGTCAAAGCAGAGAAACATAAACTGCAAAATGAGACATCCGGACCCTGCTGCAAATTCTCAGGTTGAGACAAAGCAAATGTAAAGGCTGCGTGTTATCTGAAAATTCTCCAAGTCCTAGAAGGGAGAGAAAAAAATCCCTCAGGCCACATATCTCTCTCTCTCTCTCTTTCTCTCTCTCTCTCACACACACACACACACACACACACACACACACACACACACACACACACAGGAAGGAGATGAACTCTTTGAATCACTTATCAGCCATTCAGCTGGGCACACAGCTTAACTATCACACAAAAGTGCATTTAAGGGGACTGTCACCTGAAGCACACTAGACCTCAGCAGATGTAATCTATGTGCACTTGACTGTAATCCTTTAAAAGGTGTGGCTTGAGGTGGGAGCCCTGCAGGTCAATTCAACTTAAATAAAAGTTTAGTTCCAGGAAGTGGCAGAAAATGTTACTCATGTGCCACATGACAGTCGAGTCACACGCGCATTTAAAATAAATTACTCCTCTGAATAAACCCTTGGTCCACTAGTCAATGTATCCACTCGATGTGTGAGTTATTGCGAAAACATACATGCAATGGATGATCGTTACCTAACACTGGCAGCTCACATCGGGCTCAACACCCGGAAACGAACTAAGGATTGCTTCTACACTCCTCACTGCCGCCGTTTGATACTACTACTGATACCGCTACTTTAATAGTATGACTATAATAAGAAAAATGTAGATGTAAAAAGGCACGGCCCTGACTGCAGGAAGTTGCTCTTTGGTAAACAAATTCCTCTTTCATAAACTCACGTTCATGGGGTAACGTTAACTTCCTTATCAAGTGGCGAACAACTTGCTAACTACACCAAAGCACCTCAGAGATATTCTTACAGGCTAAAACGAGTTTTTATAAGAGTTTATCAAGTGTTTCATCAACTTACCGTTATACCGCCGGTAGGCTGGGGAAGTCTCCTGTGAATGGTGGTGAGAGGGAGTGAAATGAAGCGCCGGAGGAAAATCTGAGCCAACGGCCGCTTACAGGGGAGACAACGTCCGGTGTAGTGCCTTCAAAATAAAATACGTTTTGCTTGACATTTACTCACGTGCATTTACTTAAGTACAATTGTGGAGTTCTTTACTTTCCATTTTACGTTATTTTCTAGAATCAGAATACGGTTTATTACCAAGAAGTAGGTTTATACTTATAATAAATTTGCCTTGGTGTTACAATAAACATATTAAGAGGAAATAAAAAAAAATAAAGGCAAAGTACTGCAACAGTCAAGAATATAAATATAATAGAACATTACAATAAAAATCTGAAAAAGACAGGCCTACTATAAAAATACTATAACAAATATGTACAATATGGCTATTTTACAATGAGAAAGCTGTACAGTTTGGTGCAGGATGTGCAAAAATATTGATCAAGGATGTGCAAAAGTGCAATGTATATATAGGGATAATAGTCCAAATAGTGTGTTAATGTATTGATGGGCCTGGTTGATGAGGCCAACTGCAGATGGGAAGACATTTCCATCTATTTATGGTTACTGGTTACTTTACAGGTTACGATTTTAGATAACGTGATAATCTCATAAAATATTAGGCATTGCTATAGATTAAACTACAGTAGATAAAGTAGTTAAAACTGCAAAATGAAAATGCTGCTAATGCAATAAGAAGAAGAATCCACTAGTGAAATAACACTTTGATGGTGGGCATTGGGCATTCTGCACAATGAGTACTTAGGCCTACTTTTTTTAAATTATATACTTAAGCAGTACTTTTCATTGTAACATAGTATTATTAGATTATGACTACTTTTACTAAAGTAAAGGATGTGAATACTTTTACAATTATATAAACAGAGCTAATGTCAGATGTTCCTGTTATTTGATCCACCCATCCATATATAACACCACTAAGTGAATGCTGTGCAGGCACACACACACAAAAAAGTTTTTCTTCAATCATGAAAATCGAACCGGAAACAGTATGTGTTAACAATGTAGACCTTTGTGTCTTTGGACACGCTTCCGGGAAAATTGCGCTAACGACACGCGTGGGCATGCAGGGCTGTGCTGCACACTGACAGACATGTTACACTTTGTTCACTTTCACCTCAATTTTGGTTCACTCCTTGAGCTGACACCTCCTGCAGTCTTACAGATGTTCTTCATCCAGAGAGGTTCATACGTAACACATGTCACAGGCGTGGCAGGTACTGAGGAGTAGCCTACATTTCAAAAACTTTGACATTACTGTTGACCATATGGTTGATAACAGACTGTGTACAGAGCAGGACGACATCCAGTGGCTGTGATGTGGTAATGCATTAAAGCAGTAAAGATGCATTGTGGGTTATAGCTATTTTTATTTAGTTATAAGAATGTACAATCAGTCTAGCTGAATCCAGTGTTGGAAGAAGAGAGGGGAGACACAAATATAATTTATTTAAAAGTATATGTATTGTACGTGGTCCTTGTCAAATAATCTTTAAATACATTTCAATAAAACATAACCTCCATACATAAGCCTTTATTTATATTATTTACCTCAGGTTAGCATGTAGGTTTTGTTTCAACATTGGGGGAGACACATATAACCCCCTCAGGAAATTTTGAGCATCAAACATTTAATTTCCAGCGTTCTGGTGAATTTCTATGTACCAGTTTCTGCCTTTTCGGCATCAATGTATGGTGGAGATGTCTTTAATTTCGTCAAAAATAAAAGGCCTCTACTACGCTTATGTTTTTATTGGGGGGGGGGGGGGGGGGGGCAAACGCACATGTTCTAAATATTGAGGGGCACCTGTCCCCCCGAAATCTACGTTCTATGATCACAGGCATCAAATATTTTTCTTTCTAATACTACTGCCTTTTTTTTCTTAATATAATGTTAGTTTCAGGACTGTAAAAAGTAGAAAAAAATAAAATAAAATCGTTAAATGTCGCCCATGCCTTTACTCAAGTAGTAATACCAGTCTAAAAATAATTCAAAAATATTATATAAGTGAAAATACATTAGTATTCTCAGCAAAATGTACTTAAAGTACTCATTATACAGAATGGCTCCTTTCAAAGTGTTATATTATAGAATATTATAGTATTGTTTTTATCATCATTCAATATGTACAAGCATTTTAATGTTGTAGTCTGTCAATGTGGAGCCAATTTTAGATACTTTGTTAGTCTCGTGTAGCCAGACCCATATCCACAGCTGTGTCCGCATCATATCATATTTTTTTAATGTAAAAAGTAATTAGTAACTATGAGTGTCAAATAAATGAGGTAAAAAGTACAATATTTCCCTCTGAAATGTAGTGGAGTAGAACATAACATAAAATGGAAATACTCAAGTACAAGTATGTCAAAATTGTACTTAAGTACAGTACTTGAGTAAATGTACTTAGTTTCATTCCACCACATGGCTACATCAGAAAGTTATGTAAATAACAAATACCTCTGAGTAGCTGCTGACATGCATTTCCTATTTGTTACAAATGTAAGAGAAAATAACAATGTAAATTAAAAACAATTTAATGGATAGGGTTGAATTAACAAATGTATCTTTATAATATATATGACCTTTCCCTAATAAGATAAAAATGTTAATAGTACATACACTATGATACATTCCACCAATAACAATTACATGTTGTTTTGAATACATAATTCTGTCTTTCCAAAATATATGGGCAACCATAAAACAGATGAATTATACTTTCTTGTTCAGTCTTGCAGAAAGCACATTTGTTAACATATAAAAATCTTTTAATATACACATTTGTTGGATATATTTTGTGTAATATTTTCAGAGGTATTTCTCTTATCTTATTTGTGAAGCACAATCTAAACGGAACAAGCAATGCATTGCACCAGTTTTGAATTTAAAGGAATTTAAAAACAGGATGGACAAGCAGACACGAGGACACAGAGACAGTATTTGGTTAATAGTATGCACTGTAGGTTTTTATTACAAGTGCCGTTAACTACAGGGTAGAGGACAGAATTGGGGAAAACCCAATTCACATTAACCTACAGCCAAAACCATTTTAGTCAGGAAAAAAGGAAATTAAAAAAAAAAAAAAAATACTGGTAAAAAACACTTTGGAGCATTTAAAAGAAGAGGTTGGGACAATAATTTCAAATCACATCAGAAGACAACCATGTGTAAAATATCCTGCACATCTGTAACAACCATCCTTCTGTGCAGACAGGAAGGGACAACAACCCAGAGGAGCTTCATCTCTTAGCTGGTGTCCATCTGAGAAAACAAAACAAGAAAGAAATCAAGACAGCTGCAAAAACACAATTTGTTCATTTACGACAGGTACTGACAGCTGAACCTACCCTGGCATTGTAGGCGTCTAACTGTGCGTCGAGTTCCGCTGCCGACAGCTGCTGCTTGCTACTACCGCCGCGGCCGCCCCGACCTCTTCCTCCGGCACCACGTCCTCCGCGGCCTCTCTGCATGCCTCTGAAGCCGCCCCCGCGATTTCTGTTCATGCCTCCGCCGCCACCCCTGTTCAGACTGAAAACGAGCAGCCATCACACACAGCGTCCAAAATGTTTGAGTCAAGTTGCTTGAACAAAAGACGACTACACTCACCCCTGCATAGGTCGCCTCTGTGTGTCGATCTGTGATGTGACGAGCTGTATGTTCATGGGCCGCCCTAAAGAGACAAAGACATCATGAACCTCACAAATAGTACATAAACAGTCATGTCGTTTACCAGGCAGATAAATTAATCTAGGAACATTAATTATGAAAATAAAAGCGCTAACCACAAAGTCAAAATAGTGAGAATAGCGAGGACATGATTCATATGATTTGAGTTTGAGGCATACCATCAAGCGGGATGCCATTGTACTGTTTCATGGCCTTGAGGGCATCTGCCCTCCTTTCAAAGTGGACATCCGCGGTTCCCAAGCTTCTTCCTGATCGGTCGTAATGAACTGCAGCCTTTTTCAGGGTCCCAAATTCAGCAAAAAGTTCCTGGGAGGGGAAAAAGGAAGTCCTGAGTAGCCATTCCTTTGCACCACACCATCACATGGCAAATAGGCTCCACTCACAGAGAGAGAGAGAAAAAAAAAAATCCAAGTACCTGAATGTCTGCATCTGAGACCCCAAAGTCGAGATTGGAGACGAGGAGCTTCCCTCCAGTTTCCACGCCAGCTCCTCCGCCACCTCCAGCAGAGCCACTGAAGCCACTGAAGCCGTTGTCAAACATGTCATGCTGCCACTTATCTGGAAGCTGTTTAGGCTGCAACAGATGAAAGAGAACGCACCTGCTGACTTCAGGATCCCCTTGCCTTTGTCAACCACAGAGTCCACACGGCTGGGTGTTGGGGCAAGCAGGGGCTCCACTTCCAACAGGGCCAGGGTGCTCAGTTCCCCCAAGAGGGTCCCCAAAATGTTCCCTGCCCACCCCATCACTACAAGCAGTTCAGACAGGAGGACATACACCGGACAAATAACTTAACTATAACAGCAAGGGGATGTGTTGTACATCATTTACAGCTGCAATAATCAATCGACTTGTTGTCAATAAGGGCTGAACGATTTTGAAAAAAATATATAATTGCGATTATTTTGACTGATATTGCAACTGTGATATGATTTGGGTTATTAGAGGGAATGTCCATTTTTATGCAATTATTAGTTTATCGAAAAACCATTAAAATGATCATGGTGTGATTTTTGTGAGGATCTGTACCAAACAAAGATTTTGTTCTTAAATCTATAGAATGTGATTTGTAGGCCAGGACATCTCTGCAGGACGATAACATTTAATTTAAAAATGGTATTCTGACACACATTTTCAATTAATTGTTCAGCCCTAGTTGTCAACTGTTGAATTAATCGATTTTAGTATTTTTTTTAAGATTCAGATTCCACCTTCTTAAATGTGAATATGTTGTCTTCTGTACTCTTCTATGACAGTAAACGGAATAACAAAACAAGACATTTGATGACATCATCTTTGGCAAACACTGATCGACATTTTGTTTGTTTGTTGAATTGTAATGTTAATTGATTTAAAATAAACGTCATTTTTCACCATTTCATAGTCCAAATAACTAATCGATTGAGAAAACAATCAACTGAAAGCAATCATTAGTTGCAGCCCTAGTATCACTTCTATACACAAATAATACAATTAAAAAAGTATGAGCTCTAGCTGCATATTCTTTGACTAGCGTTATATATTTACCCAATAACTAACTTACGTCAAAATGTATTATTATCACCCCAAACCCACCCACAATCTCTATACTAACCCCTGAACATCCTGCCCACCCCGTCCCCGGCTAGCTACCAATATTGCCCATTGTTCTCTTGCCATCTGCGCCTCCACCATAGGCTCTCCAGATATGATCCTCGGGTACACAGGGGGTCGCCATCTGAAGCAGTGTTGCCTCCAGCGTTGCACCGTGTTTCCTGGCCCGCCCAAAAGTTCTTTACCACGCCACGAAATGGGCTTTCATGAAGGGAAAGTGTCCATAAGATGAGGGGGGTGGCTCGGGAAAAAAACAACTAGATAAGGGCCAGCTATGTGAGCGTGGATTATCTGAGCGTCCATTTTGAGACCACGCCATTTTGATTGGGGCTTTGTTGGGACTTCTCTAAACATTCATTCACACTTAAGGAGTGAAGGTTTGCCTTTATATGAACAATATCAGGGGGGTTGAAGTCCACTGATCCATCCACAAGTAACTGCCACACCGGTTGAAAAGCCACCAAACAGGCCTTGTTGTGAAACCCGCAAGCCACTCCCGAACAAAAGGCCGCCTGGTCGTTGCACCGAGACAGGGACAAAAACTATGCTCCAAAAGTGGTGGGAAAAAAATCATTTGCGGGTGAATTTTCTCGATGAAGTGGTTTCCTCTCACCATCATTTTTGACTCGTGGGGTGGAAACTGTTATTGACTGTGGACGACTAGCTCTAATTTAAGGTGTGAAATGGCGCCGCCGAGGCCTTCACGATCCAACTTTAGCTAGTTAGCCAATATGGCTAACACATTCGCTCTCTCCAAAAGGCCTCCTCTTGAAAAATGATGTAAGATAATGGGTTGCGGGAGAAGGGACACTATGCATACAACTTCCATTAATGCATAACCGTAGCTCCCCCCGAGGGAAACTCGGCGGTTATAGCGAACATTTTATTCGCCTGACTAGCAAGCTGGCTAGAGGGTTAGCTAGCAAGCCTACTGGAGAATAGAAGGATGTTAACCAGGCATTTTCAGGTTTGCCGAAGGTTTTTCCTTTTTCGGCCCATTCCTCTAATTTTCTCATACCCTGCTGTAAGGCGTTGGTCTGCCTCTACCGCGGTTCAGGTTCTGTCGGCTCCTCATGGGGCCGGATCCGCCGCCTCGGCCTCCAAATCCTCCGCCTCCAGCTCCAAGACGCCCGGGGCCGCCTCCTCCTCCACGGCCGCCGCCTGAGCCTCCGCGGCCTCGGCCTCTTCCACCCCGGCCTCCACCTCTCTGCTGCCTGTTCTGCTTGATAATGTCGTCTAGAGACATATCCATTTTATCGGCCATTATGCTGCCCCAATAAAGCTAAACTGTCAACGAAATATAAAAAAAATACACCCTAGACTGGTTTCTCTCCTTGCCCCTTCCCAGCTCAACGCTCTCTGCTCCGACGAGAAAACACAATAGTCCAGCGTCCGCTGTATATACACAAGCTGGTTCGGTACGTATTGCACGTAAACACAACGTCATCACGTAATACGCGTGAGCCCTAATCAACATGAATGAGTGGATCATGTTCCTCAAAAACTCATATTTGCAGTTTAAGTTTTGCTTCACATATTCATATCAGAGCTAAAACAATTTGTTAATCACTTGATTGGAAGAAAATCAATCTGCAACTATTTGAATCCTCGATTATTCATACAAGTGATTTTTTAAGCAAAAATGCCAACATTTTATACTGATTCCAGACTCTTAAATGGGAATACTTGCTGGTTTTCTTGTAGCCTTCTATGACTTTAAATTAAATATTCAGTCAGACAAAGCAACCAAATAAAATATGTCCAATTTGGTTCTAAGAAATTGTTTACTATGACCAAATTATTAATTAATCAGGAAAATAATTGATAGTGAAAATAATAATTGACAGCAGCTCTAAGATCAGTATTGCCAGGATATAGCTTAATTGTTTTTCTCAATGATCTGGCTTTATGAGATTCAGGGTAAGTTTCTCTTAGTTTCCCTTTTCCATGGTCAATATTTATGTAGGATCAATACAAGCAGGAGTACTGTAAAAGTCTTTTATTCAACATTTTGTTTCAAGGCTTAGGGGAGGGGGGTTAACCAAGGGCAGCATACTCGGGGAGGTCTCTACTTAGTAAAGTCCATTTGAGGGCAAGAAAATTTATAATAAAAATGTTGGCCTTCTACATTGCATTTGGCTTCCAAAACTCGCCCATAAAGTGTATATCCAATGTGACCATTCCATTACTTCTACAATTTACTAATCAAACTATCTTC